>JAJEJH010000292.1:286559-317543 GCA_026122585.1 Anacardium occidentale
GGACTGAGTAGTAGCGATACAACTGTTAGTTTTGGGAACATGGCTCGGTAGTAGATAACATGTTTGAGATTAACTTGTGCTCGATGACCTTTTGGTGCTAGAGATAGGAAATACTTATTGAGTGATTTGTCACTCACCTATTTCCCTTCCTTTCTCTTTGTAGGTCAGTGAGTTGGGGACTGAGTAGTAGCGATACAACTGTTAGATTTTGGGAACATGGCTCGGTAGTAGATAACATGTTTGGCTCGCATGCTTTAGTTTATTTTCTCATGTATATGTGTGTATGTATTTTACTGTATTATACACTATATGGATAACATATTTTATACATAAGCAGCCTGGGAATTTCAGAAAAAGTTATTATTTTTTTAATTTGCTATAATATTTATATTTACAGCTTCTGTATGATTAAAAGAAATTGTGATTTTGAAGTTATCCTGAGCAACAGTTAAGTTTTCTTTCTTATAGGGGTTTCCGTCACAGATGCATTTTCAGTATAATATTATATATATATATATATATATATTTTAAACAGTTACGCGTAGTAGGCCCGTGGTGAGGGTCACTACATGTGAAGCACACAAATTTGTTGGCAAACATTGTTCCTGTTTCAAAGAAGGACGAAAAGGTTAGAATGTGTATAGATTATTGGGACTTGAACAAAGCATGCCCAAAGGAAGACTTTCCATTACCTTACATTGATCTATTAATGGAAAACATTACAAGGAGCGTTATGATATCGATAGTGGAATACTCTGGATACAACCAGATTCTGATGGCAGAAGAAGATAAGTTGAAGACGTCTTTTATCACAAAATATGGGACTTATTGTTATAAAGTGATGCCTTTTGGACTTAAAAATGCAAAGGTAACATATCAAAAAATGGCCATAACCTTATTTCATGACATGATCGATAAGAACGTAGAAGTGTATGTGGATGACATAGTGGTGATTAAGTTGAAGGCACAGAAGGATCATTTTTTTGATTTAGAAATTTTTTTTAGAGGGTGATTAAGTACGGATTACTATTAAACCTTAAGAAATGTGTATTTGGGATAATATCAAGAAAAGTGTTAACACATATGGTAAGTTAGGAGGGCATAAAGATATATCCGAACAAAATTAAAGTCATCTAAGAAATGTCACCATCGAAGACAGTAAATGAAGTTAGAGGATTTATTAGACGAATGCAATACATTAACTAGTTAATTTCAAAGTTGTTTGATAAATGTGAGTCTATATTTAAGTTACTTAGAAAAAACTAGCCAATAAAGTGGGATGATCGATGTCAAGAGGTATTTGAGAAAATAAAAGAGTACTTGAAGAACCTACCTATCTTAATCCTACCGAGACATAGAAAACCATTATTATTATACTTGCCAGTGGAAGAAACGTCAATAGGGGCTATGTTGGCACAAAAAGATAAGGGGAGAGTAGAGAGAACTATTTATTACATATGCAAAATGTTGCTACCTATAGAAACAAAGTGTTTAATGGTTGAGAAAACCTGTCTAGCCATAGTTTAGGCCACTAAAAAACTGAGAAACTATTTCCTTGCTTATAAGGTGATTGTATATGTCAGGCAGATCCAATTAGATATTTGTTACAAACCCCATCATTGGTAGGAAAATTAGCGAGGTGGTTTTTTTTGCTATCAGAATTTGATATTGAATACATGACCATGAAAGCTATAAAATGAAGGGCAATTTTAGATTTCTTAACTAAGCATCTTATGAATTAAAAGGCAGAAGTAGAAGCCAAGTTTCCATGTAGTGACCCTCGTCATTGGCTACTGTGTGCTGTAAAATATAATATTTATAATTTTAATAATATGCTTGTAACGGGAATCCCTACAATAAGAACTTGCTACTAAAATTTAATTTTCCAATGTGGAAGCTATAATGGGAAAATACTGTAACTAATAATGAGAAAACAATAATAACTCTTCCTTGAAACTCTGAGGCTATGCATTTCTAAACAAGTTGTACTTACACTATCTTATAACAGTGTCATACATACATATGCATAAAATAAAATGATATATATATATACATACATACATACATACATATAGCATGCGAGCCAAAACATGTTATCTGCTGCGAAGCCATGTCCCCAAAAAGAATCTGACAGCTATCCCACTCCAACTCAGTCCAAGCTTACTAACCTGCAAAGAGGAAACAAGGAAAGGGGTGAGTGATAAAATCACTCAGTATCCATTTCCTATCTCTAATACTGGTAGGTTCCAAACTCTAGCTGGTTTTATGTCTTTTCATATCTTTTTCTACTTTACTGTTTTCTTATTTCTGTATTTCTGAGATTTCATTGCTTTTCTATAGTATAATTTACTTTTATCTTTATCTGTTTCTACTTTCTCATAAATGCTATATATAAGATGAAATGTGAATGTTGATGTCATTCATATACTAAAAAGTCATAAAACTTACCCTTAGGCTTGGTTTTTGAAAACTCTTTCTAAATAAAAAGTGTGTACGAAGATCCTTATATATATATATATAGTATATGCTAAAAACTGAATAAAAAATATATTGTATCTGAAAATATCTACTATATTGACCAGATTGATGAATACAGAGATTTGACACCCTGACCATGTAAGCTCAAACCTATAATAAAACTACTCGTATATGACTAGCACTCTCTCTAACAAGTTTAGTCAAAGACCATATCTTCTCTAGTAGACGCTAGTTTTCCATTCTAGTAGACGCTAGTTTCCTCTCTAGCAAGCATGCAAACTCACATGTGCCCTCTCATATCCACTAGTAACTGATGTCTGAAACATCATAAATCTATACTTTAAAATCATACTATTGGATCCTTAGATTCGTTTTTGAAAACATCTGATAAGATATGTCATGCTCTATGTAATTAGTCATGCATGATATGTTGTCTATATCTTGTTATTCATAGGTTTCTTGTGGTTAAGAATGGCTTAAAATGGCTTAAGGATGCTTTTGAATTGTTTATGTGCATATCTTGGGGTACACGAGCGTGTGGGGAGACACATAAGGTCGTATGCAAGCCGTGTTCTTGGTCGTGCTAACTTCTGGAATAAATTTATAAAATTTTGGCTAGCAACAAGAGCATGTGGTGTGGACACATAGGTGTGCATACAAGGCACAAGGTCGTGTCCCACACTTGCATGAGCGTGTAACAGTATAACAACATTCTCGTGTCTTTTTTACACGGGCGTGTAAAATTAGGATAAAGCACATAGGTATGTGCATCGGCTACACTGGCATGTGTTTGGGTTTTCATACGCACACAGGTGTCATGTAAGGCTGTGCTCATGCAGAAAATAGGCCATATAAGCGTGCATCCTCAGGTACACGATCGTGTGCTCAACTCTTCTTCTATAAATGATGTCTAGAAACCCAAAAATTCCTAGCAAAACACTTCTGAAAAATTCTCACATTTCAAACAAATCATCTTTATATCTTTTCAAGCATTACAATATCATTATATTCATATGAAACTCACGTCATTCATGGCACATTACATAAATAAAAAGTAAAACTTATGTATACATATATGTACACCTATTAGGATGAAATCAACAACTCAATCAGCTATAAATCACTAATCAAACATTTAAGCATGCCAAACAAGCCTTAATAACCCAGCAAACGTACTCAAACTCAGAGAATGAAGGAAAACATACTATGAAACAAAGTGAAAGAGTAAGGAAAATCTCACCTCTTTTCATAGCTTTTGGATATTTCTTTTTAACTATTTCTAGTTCCTTAAATTGGATTATAGCTACTAGTTGAATGTCTTTTGATCTAAGGTTCATTAGAGAAGAAGATGAGAAGAAAGCTTAATGGAATAAGCTAGGCGAAAAAATGAAAAACTAAACATTTATAGCATCTCTCACCTAGCACACGGTTGTGTTCCTCAGATACACGACCGTGTGTAAAGGAAAATCCATAAATCTCCTTTCTCCCCCGTGCCTTGTACGAAATAGTCTCTTAGAGAGACCCATGCAAAAGCCACAACTAGTCTTAAAAAAACCATTCTACCCCTGATACCCCAAAAATTCTATATTCTATTAAAATCTCACTTCTATCCTTGATATCACAACTTAAAAGGACTATTCTACCTTTGGGCTATCATAATTCCTCCCTTCTAATAAAAATTTTATCCCTGAAATTACCTGAACAATTCTGGCTACCTCTCTCTCATCTCAAACTTAACCTCCTAAGTGGTTTTCTCAAGCTTCTGACTCCTCCACAACACTTTAGCCAAAGGTATTTTCCTATTCGTAAGGGTTTTCACTTTATAATCTAAAATTTGAACAAGTTTCTCTTGATAGCTTAGATCATTTATCAAATCTAGATCTTGAATCTATAACACATGCAAATAGTCTCCCACGTATTTTCTCAACTGAGATACATGAAATACATTATGAATCTTGTCCATACTAGCTGGTAAAGCCAACCTGTACGCTACTTTGCCAACTCGTTCCAAAATCTGGTATGGACCAATAAACCTTGGAGCTAACTTACCTTTCTTACCAACCTCAGAACATGTCTGTACGGAGCTCCTCTAAAAAATATATGGTCTCCAACCTTAAACTCTATCTTCCTATGTCTCTAATTTATTTAATTTCTTTGACGATCCTAGGCTTATTTAATTCTTTATCTAATAGATCTAATATACTCAATCATCATCTGAGTCATCTTTAGTCCCATTATTGTCTCTAGTGAATCTCTCTTTCCAATCTTATCCCAAAACAGTGGTGATCTACACCTCCTACCATATAAAGCCTCAAAGAGTGCCATCTGAATTATGAACTAGCAACTATTGTTGTAAGCAAATTCCATTAGTGGTAATAGCTCAACCCAATTAACTTGAAAATCTAAACAACAAGCCTTTAACATATCCTCTGAAATCTAATTAACCCTCTCAGTTTGACTATCTGTCTACGGGTGATAAGCAGAACTGAAGTAAAACTTAGTCCCCAAAGCTCTCTGTAAATTACTCTAAAAGGCTAATAAAAATCTCGAATCTCTATCTGAAATAATGTCTTTGAGAACCCTATGTAATCTGACAATCTCTTTTATAAATAGATGACTCAATTGATCGGTACTCATACCATCTCTAATTAGTAAATAGTTTACAAACTTACTCAATCTGTCTATAATAACCCAAATATTGTTAAATCCACGCTGCATTCTAGGGAGTCTTGATATAAAGTTCATTAAGATACTTTCCCATTTCCATTCAAGAATCCTTAATGGTTATAACAAACTAGAAGGTTTCTAATGCTCTGCCTTAACCTGCTGATAGACCAAACATTTGGCCATATAATTTATAATGTCTCTCTTCATGCCAGACCACCAGAACATTTTCTTGAGATCCTAAGACATCTTGGTACTAATTGGATGAGTTGATTAAACTATATCACGTACCTCTGACAAAATCCTATGTTTCAAATCTGTATCCTTTAGCATAAAAACTTTATCTCTGAATCTCATAATCACATCTCTAACCTCAAAATCAAATAAAGTACCCTCGAAAACCTGTTTAACCATACTTTGAACTTATAAGTCGACCCTCTGAGAAACCTTGATATCATCAAACAAAGTAGACCTTATCTGAAGTCTGGAGAACTTGATGTTACTATCTTAATCTCATCTTTGGCAAATTCATACTGTAACTCTCTCTGAGTTATAATTATGGATAAAGCTACTCTCTTACTTAAAACATCAACTACCATATTAGCTTTACTTAAGTGATATCTAATCTCATAATCATAATCTTTCACTAACTCTAACCATCTCCTCTGTCTCATATTTAACTCTCACTGTGTGAAGAAATACTTTAAACTCTTGTGATCAAAATAGATACAACATCTCATACCATAAAGGTAATATCTCCAAATCTTCAAGGTAAAAACTACGACACCTAACTCCAAGTCATGAGTAGGGTATCTCAACTCATGGTCTTTCAATTGCTTAGAGGCATAAGTAATCACCTTGCCAGACTCCATCACTACTGCTTCAATCCCCTAATGGAAAGTATTTGTGTAGATATCATAATCAATACCTTCCTAAGGCAATACCAACACTAAAATTTTAACTCCTGAAGCTCAACTGGGGTTATCCGATACGATGCCTTGAAATAAGAGTCATATTGGAAAGTAATTCAATAGAAAACTCTGACTCTCACTTTGGAGGCAAACCTGGTAACTTCTTAGGAAAGATATCTAGAAACTCTCAAACCACAGACACCTCTTCGATACTTGACCCAATTGAACTTCTACATACTACATTAGCCAAATATCCTACACATCCCTTACTTAATATTCTCCTCGCTTGTAAACAAGAAATAAGTATGGTCTCCACACTATCCTCACCAAAGATGAACTGATTAGGGTCTAGCTGCAATATAAATTTTTTCCACTTATAATCTATCTCTGTCATGTAACAATTCAAGAAATCCATGTCTAATATATATATACTATATTTTAATGCTCCTATATGTTGTGTATAATTTGAGATGTTGTACACAGATATATAAATATGAATGCATTTTGTAAAATATTTTGTGCAATATCTTATATGTTATACATATTATTTATGTAGATATTTTATCTTGTATATCTTGTATATTTTAATATATAGGTACTGTATACTATATAAAATATATGGTTTATATTCTATACTTTACACACAAAATGTATATTGTATATGTTTGTGTTTATTGCATTTTTTCTGTACATACCTATTATATTAGTGATATTCTGCATATGTATTTTGTGTTACATTTTGTATAATATTTGGTATAATATTCTGTATATTTATACATATAAAAATTATGAATTTAATATAGGTATAATTACTGCATATGTATATATTTTATGTACATGTAATTTACTGTATATATATATATGTTTACAATATATTATTGTATAAATTATCTACTACATATATAGTACAAGTTACATGTACATATATTTACACTCATGATTATTTGTGTTTTGTACTTATCTATGAGTAAATTTTATATTCTTTATATATAATATAACTTATATTCTATACCTTTATATGCATTATTTAAATATATTATCCTTTGGAGTGTGCTTATCATTATGTTGCAATTTTTATTTGACTCTGTATATGTTCAAGCCGTTGGATAAAGGAACTCGTCATTGGGGAGTGGTTTTTTGGCTTCAGATGTGCATGATATGAGCATGCTTACGTATTATTTATCCTTGATTAATTAACCAATTTAATAGCATGATTTATTTATTTTTAGACTTTTTTAAGATTAAATTAAATGCATAACGGTGTATATTCAAGGGGATGTATCTAGGTTTTATGATATCTGTAACTTTTTCTGAATCTCGTTTAATATCTTTTCTGTTCCTAATGGTAACGTGTATTGTGCTATAATGCTCATAACTTGTCAAGAGTTTTTATCTGTTGCCAAGCTTTATTCTGTTATTTGTTTATTTTGTTATGCATTTGATGTTTTATACGTAATCATATCCCTTGTCTTATACACTTAACTCTTTTGTTACTTAACATGTTATTTGATGAGCTTTACTATTATTTTACTATTACTTGTTATATTTTCCTTATTATACTCTATTCCATGCTATATATGACATGATATAAAGTATACTAAAATTATGTCTATGTTGAAAATCATGTATTGGTCCTTAGACTTGTTTTCTAAAAACATTTTCTGAAAGAATGCTGCTTGGATCCAAATATCCTAAATACTTTAAAATATAAGTAAAAACTATATCTAAAAATCTCTTTATATTTAAAGATACTTGTTATACTGATCAGACTGATGAATATAAAGATTTAGCACCCTAATCATGTGAGTTCAAATTTATTGAAAATCTACTAATGTATGACCAGTATATATATATATATATATATGCTTTTTGCCTTCTCATGGATACTAGTTTCCCTCTTTAATAGGCATGCAAACTCACTAGTACCCCCTTATATCCATCCCTAAAATGATATTCACACCATCATATGTTTTACTTTAAAACATGTATATGAATTCTTGGATCCTTTTTTCTAGAAACACTGTTTTGGTATGTCATACTATGTATGTGCTCTTCATGCATGACATCTAATTATTCTTATTTCTTAATAAGTTTCTATTTTCATTTTTCCATTATTGTTTCTGTTTCTATCACTGTTTCTATGTCTTTATATTGGTATACTGTTATAGATGGGTTCTTAGTGCTTGTATAGGCTTAGTCTAGAGATACTGGAAAAATATAGCTTTCGGTTGTATATTCTTTATTTTGCCCTTTTCTTTATTTTTTATTATGTATGTTTCTTATTAGGGTTTCTGAATTTTGTATGTTTTCTTGCCAAAGTTTGGGTTCTGTGTCTCTTTTTCCTTTTCTTTCTTTTTTTCTCTTCTTTTCTACTATCTTTTTTGTTCCTTTTTGTTATATTCTTTAAATCTGCTTGTCACATGGTGTGTGTTTTAGGATGCACGATCATGCATTAGATAAATGGTTGTGGCCTTACATACACAAGTATGTAAAATATCACATACACATGGTCATGACCCTAAGGCACGATCATATGAAATTAGAAAAACACACACGATTGTAACCTTAAGACACACAATCATATGCCCTAAGGGCATTACTTCTTTGGCCTTAGTTATGCATGCATACACGACCATGACCATGGAGAGGAACACAATTAAATGTGCATGCTTGTATCATGTTTTTTTTTCACAAATTACACTTTTGAAACTTATAGAACTCAGCCTGAACTCAATCAAATCTCTAATTTTCTTCTTTTAACATATTGCCTTATACATATTTTTCTCAACAAATAACAACCAATCACAGCCAAGTATGTTTTAGAATCCTTAACTCCATACACAAATATACATACACATATATAACATGTTTCTACCACCAAATCTCTCATATTTCTATATTTTATCACATACACATGCTTATTAAACTTAAAACATGCTATAAGTCTATTTTCAACTCAATATAGAGAAGTAGAGGTTAGAAAAATTGTAAGAAAATACTTACCTGAAACTGTTAATAGTTTCCATTTTTCTAACTTCGATTGGAGTCTTAGCTAGAATGGCTACTATAGGCTAATGTCCCTCTTAATAATTTGGTTAGGGTTAGCTAAAAAAAAAAAAGAGAAATAGGTAAAGTTGACTAAAAATGATAATGTTCTACTTTATATAACTACATTGACACAGAAAGAATGCATACTCATGTACTCTAAAGACGTATGATCATACATCCTTTGTTCACATGATGCACATAGTTGATAGGATATATGTTCATATGCATAAAGGACGCATAGTCATGCTTTAAGAAAATCACAGATCTTTAGTTTCCTATGTAGCACATGAGAAAAACAACCTAAAGTAACCCATGTAAAAGCCATATAAAGCTTTTTAAATAACTATGTCACCCTTAAAACCTTTTAGATTTATTTCTTACTATATTTTCTTTCTTTTCTTCCTAATTTTTTAGCCTAAAAAGATTATTTCAACCTTGGGGTGTTACAGACATCTTCAACTTATCTTTTTCTATCACTAAAATTTGGTTATACCTAAAGCATCTATCCACTGTCGACATCATGAAACTTCTTGCAATATTGTCCACTAACAAATTAATGTAGGGCAATGAGAAGTCATCCTTTAGGAATGCTTTGTTCAAGTCTTTATAATTTATACGTATTCTAACCTTATTTGCTAACCAATCCATATTCCATTACTTCTGAGACTCTAGCTACAATTTGTTTTTCAATCTTATTTTTGACATATTGGCTCTATTGCTCCCTTAGTATTCTAAGCTTTTACTTTACTAATTTAACATTTGGATGAGTAAGAATAAAGTGTTATGCTATATCTCTATCGATTTTAGGTATATCACGATAGGTCCAGGCAAAAGCCTTTCTATATTCTTTTAATATTTTAGTGAATTTCTTCTTTTTTTTGAAAAGTTTTGTCAATGGTAAATTCAATTAGTTTTGGTTCATTATATGTATCGATATTAATAGAAGTGGTTTCTACATTGCCTGTCGTGAATATACATGTGTCATTGTTAATGTTACACATGCAATTATAAGACCATAAGCAAAGTAAAGTTTACAGTTCATGTGAAAAGAAAGATCAATTATTACATCATTACAAATGAAATTATCAAAAACATTAAATAAGTCTTCAACTGGTAGTGCCTTTTCCTAGCTATCAGCTATTTTAACTACGCCTTCCTTTTTAGTCTTATTTATGTCTTCAATAGCACTCTCTTCTTCTTTGCATATTGTAAGACTCATTATAGTGGCAGGCTTGAAGCTCCACTTATTTTCTAAGGTAATCACATACGCTAGCTCTTTTATAAGTGTATTTTTCTTCTTAGTGTTTCTATTGTCTCCCCCATTCAAAAAAGTCAATTTTATTCAAGGATAGTGTAGTAGAAACTCCTTTAGGTGCTTTCCTTTGATGAACTAATCATGTAGCCTTTTTTGTCCTTTTTTTCTCTTTTATCTTCATAGTCTACCTCTTCTTCATACACTTACCATTTTTTCGTTATCTAAAACTTAAAGTTAGGCACAGTTGTAAAGCCTTTCCTATTCTAACCCAATCTCATTCCAAGTATATACTACTATTTTTTCATCATATTACCATCATTGTATTGAACCATGTTGAACCCCAAATTACCTAATGGCAAATAAGCTAGAGGGGGGGTGAATATGTTATTTAGAATTTTTTTGCAATTTTAAAACTTTTTCGTATTCTACCAACTAAACCATACAAATATAAATATAATCACAATTAAACAAAGCTAAGCCAATAAACAATATTAAACAAAAATAAAAGAGAGTATTGGAAGAAATTGCTCAGCTAATTTAAAATGGTTCAGAGCTTCTTTACACCTCATATGTCCACTACTTCAAGCAATCCCATTTGAAGATTTCTTTCCACTAACTTCAATATCAAAGTTACAGTAGTTTTGATACAAAAGATTTCGCCATTCTTATACTAGTTTTGATACAAGGGATTGCGCCTCATATTAGTTTCACAGGATTACACCTAAAGGTTTATGGAAATATTATAGAAGAAATGCCTTACAAGGCAGATATACACTCAGCTCACAAGATTTCTCTCAAATGATTTACAAATTAGTTTATAGTGAAAGAGAATGTGGAGAAGAATTAGAGAATGAAAGAATGTGAGTATTTGCCCTAACCTTTGAATCCTCAAATTAGCTTTAATTTATACTTGATGAGAAGATATAGTCATTTCTATTTATTTGGGAGTCGCTCGAGACTTTCTAAAAACTTGCACAGGTGTGTCCTTCTCTTAAATGGTCGTGCTTCCTTTATTCTTCACTTTCCAATGGTCATATTTTTCCTATCACGTGCACTTACGCGAGCGTGTGTCCTACACACACATAGTCATGTGTCTTTAAAGTTTTAGTTCCTCAATATCCTATAATATCTTTACACGATCATCATTTTTCGGGTGACACAAATGTGTGTTTTAGCTATACGAGCGTGTGCTCAGTAATGTTTTTCTTACACGAACATGATTGGAACTACACGGGAATATACATCCTACATTCTTTACACGGGAATGTGCATCCTGTATTTTTTACACACGAATGCTTTGCATGACTCATCTTAGTTGTGTGTTGCTTTTATAGCACACACACGGTCGTGTATCTATGACACACGTGATAGTGTGTCATGCAAATTCTGTAAAACAAAAACCTTTGGTCTTTTTTATCATATTCAATGCATGCATGAACCAGTTAGATATTTTAACATATGTTTTGTATCAATTCAAAATCTAAAAGGGTCCAATAAAGCACTCAATCATTGTAAACTAAAATTCTCTTAATACTAGTGGCTTAGCCTAGGCTACCACTACCTCAAAATCATCATTCCCATGTATTGTGATCACTTTGTTTTTCTCATAGAACTTACTTCTCATAAAGAGTAGATGAGATCCCTCCTAATAAGTGGAACCAACTTTTGCACAATAATAATGTGAAAGATGAGTGTATATCAAGTACCACAAATTATAATTCTAAAGATATCAAGTTCATTATTATGATAGTGATAAATATACCTATAATTTCTATCTTGCTTGCATCATAAGGCTTGATCTCGATAGTTGTATGTTTGTCACTGTCTCTTTAACTTATTTACTATTTTTAAAAGATAAATATTGATAGTAAAGCCATCGTCAATCATGATATAAGGGTACCTACATCCTTTAACTATAGTTTGAATAAAAAAGACCTTTGAATGATTCATACCCTTACTTGGTAATTCTTCATCTGTGAAGCTTACTACTTTATTCTGTTTTGTTGACACCATGCCTACTAGTTCTTTCAGAGTTATTATAATAAACATTACCATTAACTCAAACGTTGCCTTCATTGCCAAGTAGTACTTTCTGTAATTCATTACCATATACCATATTGTCATACTTGCTTGGGTTCTTTTTAATTATTTGATGAGCCCATCCTTCTTAGGCTTGATGATCACTTTTCCTTTCTTTTTCTTTTTTCTCTTAGCTTTTTTTTCTTTCTCTCTTTTATAATTAGGTCATTTTTTATGATGTAGGTTACTTTTTCTACTTCTTTAGAACTTGTTTACACGTTAATCGGTTCCTCATCATCTAAACCCAAACATTGACTATGCTTATCTATTTTTTGATTTCTTACTATATATAAATCGAGCGAAGATGGGATCTTGTGTTTAAGGAGGGGATTGTATCTCATACTCAACTATTTTTTGAATCACTTATTTTGTCAATATGTATGAGGTTCTAGATCTTAGGTTTTAATTTTATACATTTCTCAATGTTATGTCCATAGGTTTAGTGGAAACAACAATACAAATCTTTATTAAAATTGGTTAGCAATGGATTAGGTAGTGGTCTTGGTAGTAGTAGTTATAACAGTCCCTTTCTGTCAATCTATTTATTAGTCAGGCTAATGGCATATTTAAATTTAAGAATTACCAGTCCATCATAACATTTACATCTACGGTCTTTCTTAGTCCTATGTTGGTTAGGCCATTGTTACCTTTCCTTGAGTCAAACTTTTTGGAACTACCCCTTTTTTAAATAACCAAAACATCTTTTATTTGTAATGCTACCTTATATAACTATTTGAATGTGAAGATGAGGAAAAACAAATCTCTTTTGTAGTACACAAGTGATAGATTCTTTATAGTTATCTTCACTTGGTCCTATTTTGATAACTTATTTGCCATGTTTACTACCTTACCCATTTACCTCAAAAGAAATTCAATAAATGACTCTTTATTTTTCTATTTTATTATTTCAAGATCCTTTATTGTGATATCAAAAACAATATTATACGAGTACTAGTGTAAAAAAATTTTTGCCAATTCATGCCAATAACTTTTTTAAGCTCATCCCAAGTTATAATATCATGCATTGGCCACCTTTTCCAAGGAAAAGCGAAAGAAGGCCACTATCTAGCATCTTAAACATATATGAAAATTATTTATCCTTTGTAAAGTCCAAATCATCCATGTCAAGTATAGAGGAAGATCCCTCTGGTTTTCTAACAACAACCTATAATTGATCAATTCCTTTTGAAGATCACTTAATCCTTATTAGTTAGTATAAACCTTCCATATTTTGAATGCCATGGGCTTGACACCTTTCTTTATTGGTTTCTCCTGTGATTTTCTACTTACTCTCTATCTTGGCCATTATTTAAGCCATTTTATCTATCATAACATCCACTTTAACAACCAATTTTCCTCTATCATTACCTAAATTTTTTTTGGTTATTTCTTTCATCATGTCTTCTTAGGCCATAGTTTCTAATTGTGGTTTTATGGCTTCATAAACTGTCCCCCCTTCCTCCCCCCCCCTCTCGTTAAGTAACCAAATTTGTAATCTCAAATTCAAAGATCAAATTAGAAAATCTTCAAAGTCTTTTTCCCTTATGGGTCCACCTCATTAATGAATCTATGTTTTTTTTGGTTGGGAAAAACGAAAAAGGTTAATGTGAATGCATGAAAGTACTTGACCTATATAGGTGTTATAAATGCATTATGATTGGCTGTAAAACAAAGGTTAGCATAAATACATGGCATAATTAAAATATGATGCATGTCATGAATGTTTAAGGGCATAGGTAGAAGCAACTATTCAGATGATGAATTTGTTTGACTTATAAAGGAGAAATTAGCTTTAAAAGAACCTAGGCCTAATGTCTAGACTCAAAGGAAACTGAGTCTAAGAATTTTCTAAATGATCCTATAAATTTTAAAGATGAATTACCCTTTCAAGGCAATTCGAGACTCAAGAAGTTGATCAAAAGGTAAAGGATTGAAGTGAAAATTTCATTTTTTACCTAAAGCCTACCAAAAGAATAACTTGCTTGTATCATGAATAATAGTTGATCTGATACTTGTTTAGGGACTTTGCTCTTATAGACTCATTAGTTATATTTTACTTTTCTTGCTCTTAAATAAAAATGAATTTTATTGTTAAAGCAGCTTCAATAGTATAAATCTAGTTCCTCTTCCTTATCCTATTAATCACATCATTCTACTTTGTCTGACCTATGCTCTATATTCATCATAAATGGTTGTGTCTTTAGGTAGGCCTAAGTTGAATTGAATGATTCACTGAGCCTAAGTGTTACGAACATCTTTGAGAATTAGGTTATTAATGGCAAGATGGTAATTTCATGCTTTATATATGAGAATCTTTTTCTCTCTACATGTTGTCTATAAAACGTGTTAGGTCATAAAAAGAGGCAACCATCATACCACAGGTCACCATGTATCTAGTATAGGTGCAAACTGTATAAAATTTGATCTTCCACTATAGACAATATTTTCTAATTTAGTTCTCCAATAAAGTAGATAATCAATTTCCCAATCCCTTTTAGTGCGAGTAAAAAGTAGTAATTTTTTAGCACAAAAATACTTAGGCCCAATTCAATCCATGGACAAAAGAGGCTTGATTAGGGACAACCTTTCATACAACCATCCTTGTAGTAAAATTGCATTTGCTTTGAAAAAGTCGCTGACCATTTCATCCATGATGTTCAAAGTTTCCCTTAAATTATTGAAATTGTTGACCTTTCTTTCTTCCTTCATCTTAGATATTGAAAACAATATCCTATAATACCCTTGCCCTAACTTTGATGTCAATAAATACTATGGTAAGAGGCAAAGAAATAAAATAAAATTTTGGTCTATCTATATCATCCTAATTAACCTTTTTCTTGATATTTTTTTAATTAATAGGCCCAATGAAACCCATTCTTCACTTGTAGTGACTAAGTATGCCTCTTCGGCTGATATTCAGAGTACTTCTCTCATTACCCTTGGATAATTCATCTTTAGTTTTGGCAAAGCTATTTTTTTAGTGGAGACTTGAGTTTGATACATGATAACATTAAAATCTTTTATTGTCAGACATAACACTATTGTTTTGAATCTAAAAACATGTTTCTCTAGGTTCCAAAAAATGGAGGCTACTAAAAAAAAATGATTGGTTAACGTTGTAGTGTTGTAGGTGCTTCAAACTTTATAGTTGTGCCCATTTCATTTGTTTTTAATATGTCTCTTTTAGCTCTAACGCCATCTTTCTTGAGGCATCTCATGTTGTCCTAGCCATTTTCTTAAATAAAAATATGATACATGAGTAAATTAAGTAGGGTACAAGTCTACATTCGATAGATTATTCTTCTTCTTCTTCTTTTCTTTAGATAAATGCATGCTTAAGTATAAATATGCAATGCATGACTAGTTTAGGTAAGGCAACATCCTTTTATGGTAACTTTGTTTTAAGGTTCGAACTTTTCATAGTCTTGATACCCTTAATAGTTTTCTTTGGCCATATTTTAGAATAGCTAGTCCCTTTGACATGACTTCTCCCTTTAACATGAATTCAAGTATTATGACTTTTTCACTTCTTAAGTTTTCTAGGTTTTTTTCTTGCTCTTTTTATTTCTCCCTTCCTCTCCTTATTACTTTAGAGTGCAAAGTTCATTGGTCAAAATTACCATAGGTATGGGTTAATGCTTACAGAACCATCAAAGGGTCTAATAGCTTGCAACCTAGACCTAGTAAATTCTTATGTTTAGAGAATCCTACCTTATGTAATCATTAAATGATATGTTTAAGTTATGTTTCCAAAATTTTGAATCAATATTTCAAAAAAATTTTTTGTAATGGGGACAACTTTGGGAAAGGTTGATGAAATTCTTAATAAAAAAGTTTTAAACATATAACACGATAAGGTTATAAGGAATGGAAACTAAAAACACAGAAATCTAACTTAAATAATCACACACACGAGAAGGTCCTAAAAGGATTAGTCTTCTATGGGCCACTAGATAGGTTTGACTCAAGTAAAGGTTGAAAAGCTACTTTAGATGAGAACCATAGATTTTTTTTATATATCCAAAGGTATAATACCTAAGGTTGATGTACAAGATATACAACCCATGGGCTGAGTGGGCTTTTGAGTAAGGTTGGGATTGCCATTAAAGGTGAGAAGGACAAAATGTGCACAATGGTGTAAGTTTTGTGTATTGTAAGAAGTTAATTAAACTCAAAATTTTTTTACAATCTTACCATATCAGAATCTATCTTTGCATTGTCCCTAGCGAAGTCTTCAGAGTTATAGTTTTCATTTTTGTTGAGCCAAACCAAGACAAACTTGTCACTCTTATTTAACCGCTTTAGACATGGTAAAGGAGATTGCGTAATAGATTTGTGGCCCATTATGGAGTTTATAGAGTCACTATTTGGGGGTTACCCTAGAAAAATATGCATTGATAGGAACAACTAACTAGGGGATTCCTTATAAAAGACCTAACATCCCTCATCTACCTAATAGGTTGAGTTCGAAGAATCGAATACGATAATAGAAAGGTGTTAGGCTTTCATGTCATGGGCTCGAAGGTTGGATTCCACTATTATAGTTTACTCGTTAAGTGTGTTATTGAGTTTAATTAGACTCCATTTTATTTTCACACAATGCTCACAATTTATTGTATTTATCCAAAGCATAAAAATAAAAATCCACAAAATACATAAATAAAAATTAAAAAATTACATCTTATTTGCGATTCACCCTTATACATTGGATCTAAACTAAACAAACTTAAAAATTTAAATAACCCTACAAAACAAATTTTTTAGGACAAATAAAAAGAAAATTAAAAGAAAATGAATTTAATCTTCAACTCCTCTACAACTAAGTATATAATAATGTACTTTTGCCCTATTTCCTTTCCTTTTTCCATGTTCCATTTTATTCTACTATAAGTTTTTTTTTTCCTAAATGGCCAACATTTCTGACAATGAACATCTATTTTATTGTAAACCTTTATTTCAATCGTTCAACAATGATTAGAGCCATGAGAATTACAGTAAAGGATGAACAACATAAAGTAATCTAAATGTCTTAGATATAATCTTTTGTTAAAAAAAGAACCAAACACTCAAAAGACCTAATGCAATCATTGTTTGATTTAGATATGAATATTGAAAGGTTACATGCGACTTTATTATTAAGGTTATGTCAACGTACAGATGTCATCAACTTATAATTCAACCAATACGTGGGTGTCATAAACGAATTTCATAAATTCTGGGCCATAACAACTCATCAATATATGTTTCGTCATTAGCATTATAACATGCTACTTTTCTAAAGATTAGACATCCATTAGAATATGGCCTTTGAATCAGATAATTGTTAATATATAACAATTATTTGATTCATTGGAGATATATATATATTATAATGCATCAATCCTCATTTGAACTATATAATAAGAACAAACATTCCCAAACATTTTCTTTATCAAAACACGATTCTCTAAGACCACCACATGCAAACCAAAATGAATAACACCATATCAAATGGAATACTCACCATACAAAGTAATGAATTTGATCAAAACAATTTATTCATATGAGAATTTATGTGTGGATGATATTAAACCTGATGATCTTGCATTGTGTTCAATTATTCATACATAATCAGGCAGGTTAGAAACAAAAATTTGTTTTACCATGCACTTGTTTGTTTTGATGATATAAACAAAAATACATGGCATGCAAAATATAAACATTTGTATATATTTTTTTTATGAAATGATATCCGAACAGCCATAAAAAAATAATGCATGGACATTATTTACAAAAATTCCCTTTGAGGATTTACTTTGGATTTATCATTTAAAGCTTTGTCAATGTTGAGCTAGGGACAGTCAAGCAATTGCACTCCCTTCCCCCATTTTCCTTTCAAATTTTCTTTCCAATCTACTACTTTTTTATTTTTGATTTCTCTTTGATTCTTTTTTCCAAGTTTTCTCCCCTTAAAAAAATTCTTTCCTTTACCATAATGGTCTTACATGGCCCTTTATATAACCTTTGGAACCCTCTAACATGGCCCCAATTGTGGGATTATATGACCCCTTGATAAGGGCCATAATAAATCAATCCTAAGATGGTGGAGAGGCAACCCAAATTTTGAAGGAAAAAACTGGAGAAATGAAGTCATTACGCCATAAATTTAGTAAGTTAGAGCAACAAAAGTAGGGATTAGTAAGCCTAAGTCTTTCTCTCTGGCCCCTTTTCCCTTGCTAGTGCATTATTTTTCTTCTTCCTTTTTCTTGCCTTGGGCCTACACTCTTCCTATTGGGTAATCCTTTCTTCTCTTCTTCTTAGGCCTACTTTTATTCTTTTCTTGGGTTTGCATGCATTATTTTTTTAATGAGTTAGGTTTGGTCTTTTCGGCTTGTTTAGGCAAGACTAGTTTGGTGGGTTTATTTAGGTTTTGGGTTTACTTTAATTTTATGGGTTTCATTATTTTATTTATTTATTTGTATTTATTTGGGCTAGGGTTTTGGTTTATGGGTTTGAAATTTATTTGTGGATTTTTATTTTATGGGTTTTGGGCTTATTTTATATATATGGATTTTATGGGTTTTTAGGTTTTAGTTTTGGCTACGGTTTGACTTTTCACTCATTCGTCATTTGCTCAACACCCTGAAAGTTCTTAACAAAATTCCTGGGTACTTCATCATCGGAGATGACTTTATTGAATTCAAAGTTGGGTGTTTACAGTTATGAAGATGTTAAAAATATAGAACTAAATTCAATAAGAATTAAGTGTTTAGGTCTAGGTGATAAATATAGTAGTGAATTATTTGATTACAAGACCAATGAGGATGTTTTTAGGTTTGATAGGGTTTTGAAAAATTAAAAGTTCTGATATTTGATTGATGAGAATATATATTTTAAGAAAAATGATACATAACCATCTATAAAGGGCATAGTTATGTATCCACCCTTATGTTACTGGGTGAGATTAACCATTGTACGGATGACCAATCCCACCTTGTCACATGGAAGTTAGCTATACAACCACCTCTTTTATGGATGATTATGTAGTGTTGCTCATATTTTAAGGTTGGAAAGTGATCAAGGAGGTTATTATTAAAACGAAAAATCATTGTCATTTAAAGGGGATTTGTTGTTAAGAAAGTTTATAATGAGATTCAAATGAGTGAGAAATTGTAATTAGATTAACCGAAAGGAAGGTATAATGAGATCATTTAAACTATTTTTGAACCTTTAATTGATGCATTATATATTAATGAAGTTTGGTCAAAAGATTGTTCAAATACTTTTAACAGGTCTTCTACTCAAATTTTTATTTCAGTTAAGAAAATGGAAGCTCTAATAGTGGAGGCATTTAGGTTTCTTGATGTGCTAGGATTTCTCAGTGAAATGAAAGTAGATTTAAATGTCTTATAAAACTACATGAGAAACACAAAAACCCATAGGTGAACTAAAAGATGAAATGGTAGTGCAAATCCCAAATGTCAATTTCGTTTCCTAGCTAACTTGTTATATTAGAAGTTAAAACTGTGGAAAACCAACACACAAACTTTTAAGAGAAATTATCAATGCCTAGTAGATCGGTCATTGTTTGCCTTTACTTCAAAGCATGTAAAACATGTATTGATTTATTCAACTTACTAGAACTTTTTAAGTAATCTTTAAACTTTTGGCAAGGTAGAATTAAAGGAAAGAAGGTCACCAAGTAAAATAACCTGTCCCAGAGCTCTTAATCCATTTAAATTATACAAGACATGGATTAATGTCAATTTTTTATATTTATTTCTCAAGTCACTACAACAGAATTAACTTTTAGTGGCGTTGGAAGTCTTACAAGAATTTTATGCTGGCATTTATATCGATGTTTATTGAATTTGCCTGTATAACACTTATTTTTAGTGGCGTGTTATTAAATACTGGCGTTAGTTTACCTTTTTTTGTAAACATTGATAAAAAGGCATTTAAAAACACCATTAAAAGTTTTGTATTTTATTTGCAACCATTTTCTCCTCTGTCGCCCTAATATTTTCATTCTCTCACCATGGCCAAATTCTAAAAGATGCTATTGACCTTGTTACCTGAAGACATCTTGTCATTATCTTGTCATTATCTAACCAACATTTGAAGACAAAAACTTGCCACCACTTTATTGTTGTATCTGTCACCTTACCAGAATCAGGTTAGGCTTCTTTTTGGTTAAACTAAAATTATTTTGGTGATTGAGAAATTGATTAAATCTAGTAGATTAGAAGGCTGGTTTGTCTAATTATTGAAGTGTTTAGATTAAAAGTTTCCTGTTGTACTTGAATAAGTTTTTGTCTACACAACAAATTGCCTACCACTGTGCTTACTTGAATGAATGACTCTATTTGTGTGTTTAAGTTAATGAATGACTCTATTGGGTCATCTACAGGATTTAGTGCCATTTAAAGAATACATTATATTTTAATATCCAAGTACTTCACCATTTTGAACACATAAAACTAAATGCATGGGTGGGTACACTTTATTCAAACTGTGAATACAGGGGCAAATACTAGTTCCTTTATTTCTTTTAGTTCTTTCTTTTAGTTCATACGCAATGCATAATATAGACAATGTAATTTTTACAGTAATGGTTAGTACGTAATTAAAAAAGAAACATAAATCATTCGACAATCCTGTGTGTGGCAAAAAAATAAAGCACAAAATTTTATTATTTTTTTATTCTAAGTTCCAGCTTTAAAAATGGCAATTGTATCAATTAGTAAAAGAAGATATTAGAAAAGCTATGTGAGCTTTTTGAAGACCTTGTCATTTATATTCTTTAATGGAAGAGAGAAATTAAGAACATGAAGATGATGATACTAATAAAAATATCTTCATTATTAATTACAAAATGGACTACTTTGGGTCATTGACTAAACAAGGAATGTCTTTCTTTTCAATGGCTTTGAGAGTAAGTTGAGTAACCTCCTTTACATCTTCAACCTATTGTTGGATTTGTGCAACAACAATGGCTTCCATGGAAAAAAAAAATAGTTGCATGAAACACTAGCCTGTGAACATTCATGCCTACTTCATCTAACACTTCTAAAATTGAAACCAGACTATTCTTTTCTTTCTTGCATGTCACTCTTACTAAAAGCTTTTCCCTAACCTTTTCAACTTTGACCTCTTGCAAAATGCTTGTATTCTGTTAGAAATGTTTATTGATGAAATTGAATTGATTGAAATACTAGTTTGTACGCATTTTTGGAGTGTTGACATTATTATACGATAAAATATGAGATTGTTAAGATATTAATGTTAGTTCATTTTTGAATTTATAATATGATTTTCATGTTAACTTTGAATGTTTGACTTAGATGAAATTGGTGAAACTTTAGCAAACAAAGGGCATAATATTATTCTTGTTGGTTTGCTTGTCAACTTTGAATGTTTGACTTAGATGAAATTGTTTGCAAATCTTGAACATAGATCTTGGTTTATAAAAGATATTGATGGATGCAATGCATGTTGTAAAATGGTTGGACTCAATGAAGTTTAATCAAAGTATTTGAGATGAGTTGTTAAAATATAATGCACTTCTATTTGATGAAATTTTGCATGATAATGGTCACAATACGTAATCTAGTTTTGAGTTACTTTAATGGCTACATGCTAGTTTAAAAATGAGATATGAAACTTGATTGAAATGGTTGAGTATATGATAAATTCCTAATACATTAGAGTGTGTCAAATTGATCTAACAAGTGTTGTCAAATTTGTGTATTTAAGTGTTGTTTTGAGTTGTGTATGCAAACTTGTGTATTCAAATTGATTTAACAAACTTGAAATTTTAATTGTGATAACATTGTTAGATGGATTATGATAAAATATGAGATTATTTTAAGTGCTTGTATTTTGTTTTGTTGATATTTATACACTTATTCTAATTTGCATTTTAAATATTTTAATATGAAATTAAATATTAATATTAGTTGATTATTGTGTTTGATTTTGTTAAATATGAATTGTTGATTATTCTGTGTTTCATTCTTCTCACTACTTTTATTTTTTTTTATATAAAAATATCAGAATTTTGACTCTATTTATCTAACAAGTTTTTTTATAGTTTATTACAAGTTTGGACTTTAGACATTTTGAGTATTATGTACATTTATATTGAGTATTATGTTAGTGCTTTAATTTTATTGAATATTTAATTAGTTGAATTAATACATTTTAGTCTTTTTGAGTATTATCATAATTTATCACTACGGTAGACAGGGGCTTTAGCGGCGTTTGTGTAAACGCCGCTAAAAGCATTAGGTTTACTAGCGTTTTTATTAAACGCCACAAAAACAGCACAGAAACGCCGCTATAGGTAGATTTACCGGTGTTTGAAAAAACGCCGGTAAATCTCATTAAAAAACGCCGCTAAAGGTCTTCATAAACCTAGCGCCCGAACTCTTCCTCTTACTTTCCCATTTTCCCTCCCGCCGCTGCAGCCTCTTTTCTCCCACTGTGGCCGTTGTATTCGCTGGTTCTAGGCGTGTTTTCGACGGTTTCCGGCCATTTCTTCTTCATTGGAAGATGACATTCTGTCCTTCTTCGCATTGCTTCTCATTTGGAGGCGAAATTGTAAGTTTCTGAAAATTTTATATTTATTTTTGTTTTTTATTATTTATTAAAGTATGTTAATTGAAATCCAACCGATTTGGAAGGTTAGTTTGGATGTGGTATTGGATTGGAAGTGTATTTAGAATTATTAAGTTTTGAATATGATTCCTACGGTTTTTGTTTTGATTTCGGTTTCAATTCATATGTTTTTAATATGTGAACCGGTTAAAAATATTAAAAATAATAATAATTCAAAGTAATGGACAATATTAAGTTTTGGTTAGGCTGATATTGCTATTTGTTTTATGGAAAAAAGAAATGTAGCAGACATTTAGGAAAATGATTGTGCAAGTGGATTGAGGAACCTCTGAATTCACACATGAAAGTAAGCTAGAGCCAGAAAAAATTAAAACACATCTATGGAACTGAAATTCAAAGAGTTCAAGGTAGTCTTCTGCCCCTTCTGTAGAGAGCCAAAAGCAAAAATTTGTATTTTTAATTCATCTTTTTTGGACACGTTATAAAAGAGAAACTTAAATTCCCTGCAAGTGGTCCAGAAGATTATGGTGAAATTTGAACTATCCTACCAGTTTCCATGTGAGAAAAATTAATGCAACCTTGTTCAAGCTTTTTAAAGCATGAGAAACCAAATATGCTACTCGCCAATAATTGAAAAGGCATAAACAAAGAAACCAGGCCGCTTGTTTTCAAGAACTTACAATGTTCAAGCCATTCGTACTCCTACTCACGAGAAATGAGAATCTAAAAAAAAAAAAAACAGTAATTCATAGGGTAAATTCACAAGAAAATTAAGAGGAAACTCTTACTTTGCTAAATTTCCCGCAGCGAATCATGAACTTACATGATCATCCTCTTTAATCTATTTTCCACCATTCAATGGTATCAATTACTTTAATTTCTAAGTTATTAATTATCTCCACATTAACCACCTATTAAAAATGCTTTACTTTTTTACGTTCCAGGAAACAAAATCATCCTCCTGATTGGCTGGACATTGCACTTAAGAAAAAGTGCATGGTCCAAAAAGAAATATTAAAAATTTCAAGGAGCATGAGATAAAATAAAAATAAAAATAAATAAAATCTAAACGAAAGCCAACTCCTTAAAAAATCACAATTACCATTAAATAGAAAAGATATTAGATAGATTTATCACGTAAATCATAAATTATATTTTCAATATTAGTCGAAGTGTGACCTAAGTTATTACCAAATTAAGTAATTGGAGTTAGTGCGTATTTTGACATGTATAGTTACGATAATGCCTCAAACTAATAAGTATGCTAAAACTTAAATTAGAGATTATATATGTGTCTCAACATGTATCATAACTTACGTTTATCCTTTTTTAGTTTGATTGTGTCTTCGAGTGAATAAGAACTTGAAATTTAAAAAATAAATGAAACGCTTTTCATGATTTCTTCAATTTACAAGCAATTCTTTAATATAAATTGAGAGAATGTGTGTGTGAGTGTAAGATCCATTTCTTTGCTTTTAAGTCAAGTATCTTGTGCTCTCTCTTAATATATTTGAAAAGTTTGATACCATTTTGCAAATGAAAACTATGGTTAACCTAAGTTTTGGAAATGAATTTTATAATTTTATAGAATTTTCTTAAATATATAGAAGAGTAAATTACGTTTTCTTATCCAAGGTTTAACCTAAGATTACTTTTTTGCCCTTGAATAGTATAAATAATATTTTCTTACTTAAAATCAAACTTCCTTAATAAAAAAAATAATGACAAAAAGTCCTATAAATAAATTATCATATTATTCATATCATTTCATTTTTTAAAATTATCATATAATCTAAAATTAACAAGAATTTAAAAAAAAAAAACATTTGAAGTATTGAAAATTTATAAGGACAAATTTATTTCCTTTTCATTTGCATTAACCCTTTCTTCCTCTATTTTCCATTTTAGGTTGTCATCGATTTCACCCTCTTTCCCCTTCTTCTTTATTCCTTTGTTTCATTTACTTTCCACCTGTTCATCTTCCATGTGAAATTCTCAATTATTAATTAATATATGAAAGACATTGTTAAATTCTAAACTAAATTGGGCCTAATTTTCACTCACATTCTCACTCACTTTTCCCAGATTTTAATCCCAATAAGCCTAGATGTTAATCTTTAGTAACTTTAAGAAATCACCCAAAAATAAAAACTCCAATAAAAATTTCAACTCACCAAAAAAAAAAGCCTAAACTTTTTTATTAAAATTTCTAGTTTTCACTCACATTCTCAACTTCTTTCCTCACTAACTCAAATTAAACCCCCAAAAGTATAAAAATATATATCATGGAACTAAATCACATTAAATTAATTGCCACAAAACTAGTTCACAATATATCAAAAAATAAAATAGTAATATAACATGTTACATGACATTTTATGATAAATTATTTAATATTATATGGTAGATCATATGATAATGCTATGATATATGACATATATAGAGAAATGTATCATTGCAACATAGATTTTGTAGGCATTTCAAATTTTTAAGGTTTGAGAAGTTTCTAATTATTAAAATTAAAATATTATCACCAATGTGAACCAAGGAATAATCTTTGCCTTTCCACACCATGTTTTATTTGTGTTTGCAATATAACTATGAAATGTCATATGGTCTGATTGATTTGGTGGTTACATTAGGTATAATTTTAATTGTGTTATTCTCTACTAGTACGAGATTTTTTTTTTGCAGATTACAGCTTAAAAATGTCGAAGAAAAGAGATATACGAACAGTCCTCGAAGGGCAATCCTCACAAAGCATTGACCCACAAGGTCAACGACAAGACAGCACCCTAACCACAGTTGGTAAAAGACAACATGCAGTTAACAGTTATGACATTTTGTTATCAAGCGTCATTGATTGATATGTTATTTTTCCTCATATGTGTTACAGGTCAGGACTCAGAAACAAAGCGAAGGAGACCAACTTTGATGTCGAAACTTTGGAATATGCCTCCGGGTGAAAAGGTCACGGTGCAGTTTAACGATATGCACCAAGGAATCGGACTTGAAGCTCGTACGTTGGCTAGTTTTCTAGGGACTTTAATAAGGAATTGCCAATTGCTCCCTTTAAATATACAAGATTGGAGGCGAATTCCAGCATTAGAGAAAGAAAGGATTCTTGGATTTGTTAAGGTAAGATTACATTATTGTCTACATATACTATCACATTATTTCTTACGGGCCCAATAACACGAATTAATACTGTATGCTTTTTTCCAAGCAAGGTTTTCATACCCTCCAGAAGGAGACAAATGGGTGTTACAATCTCTGGGTAAGAAATAGAAAGACTATAAGTATAACCTGAAAGCAGAGTACTATGAACGTTATCCCAATATTGATGACCTTGTCAACAATTAATCAAATCGAATTCTACGAGACCAGTGGATGGCTCTCATAACACAATGGCATTTTGAGCAGGGATGGGTAATATAATTTTTACTCTTTCTTGTCTAGTTACATACTGATGAATTGTATCTTTTTATTAAACATTTTCTTTGTTTCAGAGACGTAGCAAAACAAATAGAGGGACTCGTTCTGCTCAAACAATGCCACGTACTGGAGGAACAAGGAGTATAGCGCGATTAATGAATGAAATGGTCAGTTTTTTTGCCCTCATTGTTAACCATATGATTAGGTCTTTTTGTAATTGTATCTTTCTACATCTGAGAAACAAACATCAAGTGGTGAATAGTCATCATGAGCCAAAGTGTTCATAGCCACCCATCGGACTCGTAAAGATGGGAGACCTATTGATCAGGACTCTGTACACGCAATCGTAAGTTTAGTTTCTGTTACTTTATTTGTGGTTGTGATAAATTTTGTGTAATAAGACATTGCTTTTTGTAATGGGTTTAGGAACTCCTCCAAGAGAAGATAAATGAGTTACAAAGTTCTATCCAAGAGTCAAATACAAGTCTTCCAGAGATGGAAGATAATGCATTTGCTCAAGTGATGGGACCAGAAAGACATGGTCGAGTGTGTAGATTAGGATTAGGTCCAACGCCTAGCATGTACAGGGCATCGACATCAACATCGGCATCAGTATCTCACCACTCAGGCGGCCCTCCAAGTGTGAATAATGAGGCGGACGACAAAATAAGAGTCTTGAAAGACCAAGTGAGAACACTGCAAGAAGTACTTGGTAGTAGGATGAACACATTTGAATCTCAGTTGTCTAGGATTTGTGCATCATTGGGCTTGCCACCAAAGCAAAATGACGAGCCACCTAGTGGAGAGGTAATGGTTACAGGATATGTTCATATAACACATTTTTTTAAATCAAGTAATTATATGAAAATTATTAACCATGGATTGTTTATTTATGTGTCGTAGGTACCTCATCCATCAAGTAACCAACACTCTCCAGATGAGGACCAGTAAGTTTGTATTTGCGATTTAGTGAATTGTTTTCTATGTTTGAGAAATACATATTGGTGAAATCCAACCGATTGGAGGGCTGGTTTGTATGTGGATATGAAGTGTTGAAATTATTTGATGTTTGTTTTATTTGTTGTTGGTTTTAATTGTTGTTTGAAATCCATGTGTTTTTATGAGATATAATTATATTTCATGTCTTCTCATTAACTCTAACTGAAGAAGTTTACTGATGCACTTTGTTAGAATTTCTAATTTGGATGCGTTTTGTGTGTCATTGTCATTTTACATCACTCATAATTATTTGTTACTAATTGTGCTTATTTGTCAATAATTTATTCTTGTGTTTGCATTTATGTGAAGCGTAAAGCTAAATCTTATATCTTGTGGTTGAGATCATATGTAGGTACTATGTTGAATCTAGATAATGCATAAATAAGGATAGAATTCTTCATTCTGTTTTTGATATGAGAATATTTTATACTTATAATTATATATTGTCGATATATCTATTTGCATGCAACAAGACTATTAACCAAATAATTCGTACAGTTTTGTGTTTTATTCTACGTTATGTGATCATTAATGGACATTGTCTGTTATTATTGTATTTCGTTCTTCTAAAATCTTTTAACTTTTTTCGCATGGCATAATGTAAAGAGTTTTGGCTCCAACAAGCTTCATAACAATTCCCAAATTGTGTATCTAAACAATATTAGAATTAACAATTATATTCATGTACTTCAATATTTCTAATAATACTTTTTATCCAATATTTTATTAATGATGTTACTAGCATTTTTTATATGTATTTTTAGACGGTATTGTTTTACGTATATTGTTATCAATTTATCTATAGTGTTTTGCATTATATTCATTATAAACAGGAAATTTAATCAATAAGCAGGGAAAAAGGCTT
This sequence comes from Anacardium occidentale, assembly GCA_026122585.1. NCBI lineage: Eukaryota > Viridiplantae > Streptophyta > Magnoliopsida > Sapindales > Anacardiaceae > Anacardium > Anacardium occidentale. The sequence continues at coordinate 314,893 of JAJEJH010000292.1, forward strand.
ATGAAACAGACAAAATTGTGCCAAAAAAGTGTATAAAAAAATGCCGCTAAAACTAAAAAACGCCGCTATAAGAAAAAAACGCCGCAAAAAAAATTCCAAACCGCCGCAAAAAAATTCCGCAAAAAAATTTAAAACGCCACTATAAGAAAAATAACGCTGCAAAAAAAATTACAAACCACCTCAAAATATTCCTCGAAAAAATTAAAAACTTCGCTAAAACACAAAAAAACGCCGCTATAGGGTTAGTGTCCCGACAGAATATCGCGCGCCAACAAAACGCAGAAAATAAATTGGCGGGTGTGGAAGGTTTTACTGGCGTTTTATAAACGCCAGTAAAACGCTGACTGAAACGCCGCTAAAGGACTTCGATTTTTAGCGACGTTTTTTTTACGGTTTTACTGGCATTTTCATAAAACGCCAGTAAAACCTTTACCGACGAGCCCTATACCGACGTTTGTACAAACGCCAGTAAGATTATTTCCGGCGTTTATAAATGCCGCTAAAAGTTTGGAAAAATGCCGGTAAAAGCCGCACCTGTTGTAGTGTATTTTGAACAATATCGGATTAATTATTGTATATTTATTAAATTGTATATAAGAAATATTTATTTAACACAAATAATAAAAAAAAAAACTTTGCTAAAAAGAAAAAAAAAGTCATTATAAGCCATAAAAATGTTGTTATAAGTCTTTTAAAAAAATTAGTAAAAGTCATAAAAACTTCAATAAATTAGATAGAAACAATGATGGAAAAATATAGAAAATGTTGATAAAAGTTATAGAATGCTGCCCAAAATTATAAAAACGCTAGTAAATTATGCGTCAATCATAATAAAATTTTTTTTTTTTTTGGTGAAAAAAGATTTTTACCTATATTTACAAATCTTGGTAAATGTTTCAAAAAACCATTGATATATGTTAGTAAAATTTATATCAATGTATATTATATTAGTATTTAGGCAAATGCAAATATAAAGTTTATCATAAAACGCTGTTAAAATTAAAAAAAAAATTGATAAAATCTTTATCTCCTGTAATGAAGTGTTTTTGTATTCATTGTCTTTGAATTTATTTCTAGAACTAGAACCGTACACGTTGCAGATAAAAATGATTGAAAAATTCCAAATTATGTATGATTGTAAGTTTTGAGTAGACATGCAAACTTTCTAGACAGATTGGAAAGATGCCTGTCCTTATGAATTTATTTACAAGTGAGACTTCTTTCTTACTTAGCATGGTGGTATTCTCATCTGTTCTTATCTAAATGCCATTATCCTTCTATATAAAGGCCACTATATGTTTAACACTTGATTTAAACCTTTATTATTTCGTAGAAGAGAGCAAATGAAGCCACTTTGATTCAATGAATCTTAACCACTCAAAACAGAAGTTGTTTTGCTTGGGAGGTCATAGCATCTATTTTCTTTACGTACTTGGCACTAAGCTTTACCATGTGGCATGTAGGGATCCCATGCCAGTCCCATTGACGTAACAGTTGAAAATTCCATGCAAGCGCATAAATTTAAAGTGTTAAAACAATTAGCATGTGGAAATTTTTATGAGGTCGACAACATGTGACAGTGATAAGGAAAATTTCGCATCTCCATACAAAACCGGAAATTTGGACCACGTTTTTAAACCCAATCAAGTAAACCAATCCTTGGAGGGAATCACAACAGAGAAGTTTGAGTGGTCTACTTGCAGACTGGAGCTACCCATCTTGGGCATGCCCAACAGAGGCTTTCAACTGTGATAATTATATTTGATTGATTTGTATACAAATTTCTGCTAGGCAAGTTAGGCACGCTTCTGTTTAATCGTGTGAGAATGAAGAAAAAATAACAAGGGTTAGGCAGTGATGATAGGCTTATTGCTTGAGCTGGAAGCTTTTCATGAACTGCAATAAAACCTTTGCAACACAAGACGAGAGCCTTCGTTGTGTATTTATCGCTACCAACTACTTTCTCCTTGAACATTCCACCGTTGCCATCCTTTGACGCATCTCTCTATAATGAAATACTTGAGGGGACAATTGAGTTACAGATTTTCTATTCAAGAAAGCTATTACATGGCAAGACAAATATTATTTTGCAAACTAAGATGCATATTTTTATTACTTAAAAACATTTTAATATTCACATAACTAAAAGAAATGAAATTGATAGGTAGTTATTGATGATAAGATAGCGAAATGGCATTAAATTTCAATATGTTAATAGACATTTTGATAGCTAAGCTTACCCGTTATATTTCAGCAAACCATTTATAGATGGTCATTATTTATAAATGGCCAAAGGACTTGTTCTCACCCCATAGTTTGAAACGGGAATAAAGTGTCACTCCTAAGTTTTTAAAAGGCCAAAAGACAATTTCCCACCCATAGTTTGAGGCGGGGACAAAGTCCCACACACTTAAGTTTAAAAGCCCAGATTCCCACCAATCACCTAATTTTTTATTTTTTTTATTAAAATTACTAAATTACCCTTTTAAAAATTAAAAATTTATAATAAAAATATAAAATAATTTTTAAATATAAAAAATTTAAAAAAAATTTAAAAAAAATTTTGAAATTCAAAAAGGGCAGCAGCCACCGCCGCCGGCATCGGCGGCGATGGCCGCCCATAATAAAACCAGGTGGCCATTTCCGGCCAC
>JAJEJH010000292.1:322471-414500 GCA_026122585.1 Anacardium occidentale
CTGTAGTGCCCTTTGCACCCGCCACAACGCTCGGTCTCAAATCTTCTCACCACCTAGTTTCAAGGCAAGCCAACAATAGTCAAAAGTCATCTCCATCAATTGCAATGAAGTCTTTTGATTCCTTCGAGTCCGTTAACATAATTTGGGTGCAATAATATTCAAATTAAGGGCAACTAATCAAGTTAAAAATCAAGTACAAAGGCATCCCAAAATTAAAGAGAGTTAAGTGTGGAAAATACGAGGCATGCATTTACATTAATATTATTGAGCACGTGTTTATATTTTAATCATGCATTGTAATTAGTTTTAAATGTCTTTTAGTATTTGAACTTCTGTCGTTTTACATATTTTATAATGCTTATAAAAAGACTATTTTATTCATTTATAAAAAAACTAAGATTTTTGGTGAGAAAACTCTTTATGTTTGATTCACATTTTCCTTGCACTTTAAATATCAAGTAAGTTATTAAATATTTCTATTGTAATTTAAACTCCATTTTCTACCTTTCTATGCTTGGTTGGATGAAGATTGATGTTGGTTATTGGAGAGTTGGCATTGAATGAAATTGTATTAGAGATTTCACGGCATTGGAGCATGAACTATTTGGTTTTAGAGTCAAAATTTGCTTGAATATTGCATAGACTTTGAACCAAAACCTTGCCGAATGTTTGGGATAGAATTTGTAAATGATTTGTGACCAATTTGTGAGGATCAGGGTTGTGAAATTGGCTACCAGTATTGCTTTTGAGGGTGTATTTGGCACCATTCAAGATGGAATCTATCTAGATTTGCTGTTGCTATTTAAGAAAATTTGATTAAGAGCAACCCAAGAAAAGCAAGAACTTTGCTTCATTTAGTCCCTCTATAGTTTACCCCGTCAGAAATGTAACCTTTCCCATGACTGCTCAGAGATTTAATAATGTCTTGTAAAAGTTGGATAAAAAAGTAAATTTATTTTATGAATAAACAAAAATGTGTAAAGATTCCGTTGCCAACAAGATCCATAGGTAAGATGAAATAATCCCAGTTCCATCCTTTTGAGTCTTGAATACACCTAATTAACGACCATATGCAGTCAAAATACTCCAAAGATTACCTAAAATTAGGGCCAAACACGACACGAACATTTTTATATCCATATTTAAATTCGATTCGAATAAAATTATTCAAACTAACAATCAACTAATTTGAACATGAATATAAGCCTTAAATTTTTTGATGGATGAATACTAATATAAACATAAACATTTTATATGAATGATTTGTATATTTGTGTTTAACTCGTGTTTTATGAAAAAATAGCGTTTTATTTAATACATAAATTGACCTCATTTTACAATCAATTTTACCTTTCTGCGAAAACAATTATGTTTTCATTCTTTTGCATAATATTGAATACAAACCGAATCAAACACAAATATATCACTTTCTACGAATATGAATCCGGACGTCTTTTATTTGCATTCAACGAATACGAACATGTACCATAAATGAACTAACAAATTAAACACAAACATGTATATGTTTTTGTTCGATTCGATTCAAACCTAACCCCACCTAAAATACAAGAGATAAGTGGCAAGATGTTCTCTTTCTTTTTTTCCTGAAATTTTTATTCATTTCAATGATCAAATTCCAAATATAAGCTGAAAAATTTATTCTGATAAATACCCTAATATGTCAGAGCAAATCTTTCATGCCTCGTGCGTTTCTTTCACCTTGTCACAACATCAATCGGTCCTTATACTTGATGCTCAAAAAGGATCTTCCTTCAATCCCAAATTTCCTCTTCCCTTCAAGCTTACTGAAAGAAACAACAATGAACTACTCTCAACTTCGAATCAATCTTCTGCCTCTTCCCTCTCTCTAGGGACAGCTCCAAAATGTTTAACTAAAATGTCCACAACTACTGGCACCAAGTTCTTACAAGGCACAGCCTTCTTGTAAACTTCTCCCAAATGCGAGTCACTCCCGATTCTCCCTCCCAAGAACACATCAACTCCTTCACAGGGCTTGCCATTCTCGTCTCTTGCTGTACACCCCATGAAACCAATATCAGCAACTTGAACTTGCCCGCATGTGTTAGGACAACCGGTCCAATGCATCCTCACCGGCTGAGTAACCACCACAAGCCTCTGCACCTCCTCGGTGACCTTTAAGGCCCTTGCTTTTGTCTCAATAATTGCTTGCCCGCAAAACTGATTTCCTGTGCATGCAACTAGGCCTTTCGTTAGAATAGGTGGCTCTGGTGAAAACTTATTTAGTAAAGGCTCTTTAAGCAAGGCTTCAAGTTTTGAGTTCTCAATGTTGGGAACTATGATGTTCTGTTCTACTGTGAGCCGGAGTTCGCCTGAGCCATATGTGTCTGCTAAACGAGAAAGCTCATTCATGTCATCTGCCTGGACTCGACCAACCGGAATGTGAAGACCTACGTAGCTAAATCCTTCCTGTTTTTGAGGATGGACACCAAGATAGTCCCTCCTCTCCCATTGCTTCTGTATTAGGTCTTTTAAGGATGCTCTCTCCAGCCTTTGTTCAGGCATTCTCTTCTCGACCTCTGCCCTGAATCCTTCAACGCCCTGTATTGATTCAAAATTAATGAGCAAACCAGAAAATTCATGGATAGGCAAATGACAAAGTACCAATGTGGTGGAGTTGCTCACAAGTTCATCGATTAACCACATCATTCTTGTTTTTTGCCTGTTTCCTCTATTGCCAAGATCTCTGTAAGCCTCTAGCACAGCTTTGCACACTGGTATCACGTCATCAGCCGAGACCCAGGCATCCAGAGGTGTCGCCTCTGCACATCGCTTGGGACTAAAGAACCCACCAACAAGCAGGTTGAATCCAAAACGTCCATCCTTTGTAGCAGGCACATAAGCAAGATCATTTATGTGAGGATGTTCAAAAAGATCATGTGTACCCACTACACACACATTCCACTTCCTTGGCCTACTCAAATGAAAAGAAAAAGTAGGAAAAAACAGAAGAAACCTAAATTAAAATGTTGAATAATACATCAGGGCTAATAGACAGGTCTCTTCCTAAACGAAAACAAGCACTAGAGACAAATTCTATATACAAGTTTTTATATTTAACAATCAAGAATAGAATTTTGCTTTATGGTGTATTTTGTGATTGAAAATGAACTTACAAGTTAGAAATAGTAGGATTTCCCTGTGCATTGCCAGTAATGAACTGGGACAGCAAGTTGGTGTAAGGCCTAGTATCAACAATTTCATCGGGATCGATGCCTGCAATTGGATTTCCAACAGGATTTCTCACATTGTCCATACCACTCTGTAGACTTGTCAAGCCAACTGCAGCAAGACCCTTAAGAATGTCTGGGACATCAGGCAAAACCACACCGCGAATTTGCCAGTTTTGCCTAGTAGTCACATCTGCGCAACCATCCTTACCATATTTCATTATCACACTGGCCAAATATCGTGTTTGTTCACTTGTTGTCACCCCATTTGGTAGCTTCAATCTCATCATAAATCTACCATCTGAGCATCACCGTCACAATAAGATACATGATTTCATTATAAAAAGGGGGCCCACCAATTAAGAATCTGGTAATCGTTTCACTATTCAAATACATAGAGAACTTAAACCAGAAAGAATTAAAACCTATCTTTGCATTGCCACAAATTAAGGTGAATTCAACGAGTTTTGACAATAAAGCACGTCGATTCACTTGTTTCTCAAATTCAACAGAAAGATAAAGGGTTTCAAGAAAAAAATACTTATTATATGTTTAATAAAACTCAACACCACAGACAATCTTACTTCACCTAAGTAGAGCACCGGCCATTTCTAAATGATCTCAGCAAACTTAGACTAAAAGAACTACATGCGAATAAATTTATAAACTCAAGTCACAAATCTCCATTAAAACTGATGTTCAAAAGAGTAACAAATTAAAATTAGAGAAAATGAAAGAGCTTAAGTATGTGATAGAACCTACACTGATGCTTTCTCCTGTGAAACAAACCAAGCCACTTGAGCCTAACATCAACATCATCCTTAGTAATCTTAGCTCTATCAATCTCCTCCAGTGACATCTTAGCAAGCTCTTCAATCCCATTCTCCATAAAAAGCTTCATAGGCTCTTTCTCAACCTTGACCTTCTCTTGAGTATTAATCCCTTGTCTAAACTTCTCCTTCAACACAAAATAACCATCCTTCTCCTCCACTCTCGGTTCCAACCTGGCAGCATCCACCTCAGTACCAGCCACGTGGGACATAGCTGGCGTGGCAAGAACCCATGTCTTTGGACGAGAAGAAGAAGAAGGAGAAGAAGATGGCAAGAGCTGAACAGAAAGGAAACGTGCTGATGAAAGAGAAGCTGATGACATGATAGTTGTGGAAAGTTGCAGCATACAGAAGAAGAATGAAAATATTAAAGTTGATGATGATGAATAATGAAATGAAGAGAGAAAGGACCGCGGCCATTTTTGTAAGGGACAAAAGGAACCCTTAGAAGAAGGGGAGCGGTGAGAATTGTTTGATGGGAAGGCTTTTCGGAGGTGTCAAGGGTCAGCCTGTTATTTTCTTGTTGCTTTGAAATTATATTTGAGGTAAGAAGGTGACAAAATTAACACTTCAATAATATTATTTTATGATCTTTTGCACCGCTGTTATTATATTTTGCCTTGGCTTTTCTTTCTAAAATCGGGGTTATCTTGTGTCTGAGGCGACATCACGTATGTTCAGAAGCTTGACATTTGTGGTGAGACTGATTTTGTTCTGCATGGGAAAGGACGGATAAGTATAGGGACTCGTGATGTAAAATGCATGAGGAGGGTGGTGGACTTTGACGCGCTAATTGCGCGTGGTGAAGTTAGAGAAAGACAGGGGAGCTTAACTTAACCTTACGACGCAGCCAAGAGTCAGCGTGTCTCAGCCTCAACTACCCACCACACCCCCCTTCTTTTCAGTTTGACCATCATAACACGTTTACAGCTCTACCAAGAACTCATCAAATAATATAAAACACTTTCATTATTCAATTTAATTTTCTTTCAGGATAGGGGAAAACAACCAGCTTTAAGATAGACCTTAAGCTGCATGTATTTCTAAACAAGTGGTGGGAACTGGGGAGCCGACGGAATTGTGCTTGGCATATGCTATCCCTTGTTTCTCCATTATCTTATCTTTTTCCAACCATATGTATTATCTTTGTCTTTCCTTGACCTGCATGATTTGAAGGCTATTCTCTTCATTCTCCAAGGGCCAGAAATATTTTTCTTAATGGACACTGGGATTTCTGGGAAAACTATCTGTAGACACCCCATTTTGGACCCAACAGGGTCATTCCCGAAGATGAAAAACCTAAAGATTAGTTCAGAGTTTTTGAAGTGCTAAGCTGAGGATAAGCAGACCTAAAGCCCAAAACCCAAACACACCATTAAAATAAAATAAAACAAACCCACCAATCCAAATCCAAAGCCCACCAATAACCATAATCCAAATCCAATCCAAATCCAAAGCCAAAAATCCAAAGCCCACCAATAACTATAATCCAAACCCAATCAAAATCTAAAGCCAAAAATCTAAAGCCCACCAAAAATAAATAAATAAATAAATAAAACCCAAAAACTAAGAAGAAGAATAAATTAGGTGGCCCAAGTGAGAAAAGAAGCAAGTTCCAGCCCAAGAAAGAACCTGGCGTGCAGTTTTTTCCACTTGCCCATTTTCTCTTTTCCCATGCCCATGATCTGCTGCAATTTCTTTCCATTTCCTGCCAACTGCCCACACGTACCTGCTTTCATGCCCATGATCTGTTGCAGTTTCTTTCCATTTCCAGCCAACTGCCCACACGTACCTGCCTTGCATGTAACCGTTTTCCTTATGTATAAAAAGAGGAGGAGAAGAAAAAAAAGGGGGAGAGGAGGAGCCTTCCATTTTCCAGCAATTAGGAGAAATTGGTTTCAAAAACTTTCAGCACACACCACAATCTTATTGCTCAAGATATCCTCAGCTTCAGCATTACAAAATTCTGAAATAATTGGATTACAGGTAAATACCTGAGGGACAAAAGTTATTTATTAATCTCTATATGCAAAATTTTTCTTATTATTCATGTATTTTTAATTTTTTTTCAATAAAAAAAAATAAAAATTTCAGTGAATAATTATTTTGATACATAATATTATTATTATTATTATTATCATCATTATTATATATATATATATATATTTTTTCTCATTTTATTGCATATTGCGCATATATTATTTTGTAGATATTTTGTATGTACAAATTACATATATAATGTAATTATTTGAATTGTGCATATCGTATATCTATTTTTATTATGTATTAATTGTATATATTGAGTATTTATATTACTGTACATGTATATGTTATATGTATTGTGTGATTATTGAATTGTATATATTGAATGTTTGCATTACTGTATATTTTTGTATGTATATATAAGTTATGTATTTTTGTATTTGCTGGAGGAAAAATTGTGTATTTGTTGAGTGTTATGTGTGCATCCGCCTGTATTGTATATATATTATATTCTTGCATGCAATTTAATTGAATGTGGCTGTTGCCTTGGTGGCGAAAGGCGGAAGGATTAGTCTGTTTGGCGCCCGGGCTCGAATCGTGGCAATGGTGGTTTCTGCACTTTTATTTATTATTTTTATTTTACCCACTGTGCATGTGTGTATATTTGTTATTGGGCTGCATGCTGTTTATTCTCTTGGGCGGGCCGGCTGGGCTGCATTTTTTTATTTCTTTAGGTGGGCTGCATTTTGTTTATTAGGCAGGCTACTTTTATTTGGGCTAGATCTTTAATTAGTGTAGTTATCCATTTATTTATATTTCATATACACAATTTGTTCTAACCAAATTTCACAGTTTATGTATTCATTAATTTATTTTATTTTTTTTAAATTAACTAACCAAATTTTGTTTTGCAGGATTTATTTATTTGATATATTTACTTATTTTATTGGATGAGCTAGCAAATTGTTTTTGCAGGATTTATTTATTTGATATATTTACTTATTTTATTGGATTAGCTAACAAAATTGTTTTTGCAGGATTTATTTATTTGATATATTTACTTATTTTATTGGATTAACTAACAAAATTGTTTTTGTAGGATTTATTTATTTATTATTTCATAGGCTTGTTTAGGATTAGAATTAATGTATAGGGGTGTATGAAAAGGGTTGTAATTTTTTATTTATTTTCTGTATTTTATTTTTCTATTGATGGTTGTAATTAATAATAGTATTGCATCGCGCGATAAAACAGGAACATAATTAAACTTGGTAACGCGTTTAACAAATAAATCACAAAAGTGGAGGCCGGCCTTCGGGCCGGGCGGCATGGGTGCCTAACACCTTCCCATCGTCGTACCCGACTCTCCGAACCCAACCATTGGGCCGGTGAGGAAGGTTGGGTCCTCTACAAGGGATCCATAAAATCGCCCGTCTTTACCGACGCATATTTTCCCGGGGTTATTCCTGGGTGGCGACTTCATAGACTCCATAATGGGCCACAAACCCATTATGCACTCCTCTTGACCACGTTTAGGGTGGTTAAACAAGAGTGGCAAGTCTTTCCTGGCATGGCGCGGCAAAAACCGGCGCCACAGCTCTGGCGACTCCACTGGGGAAAATGCGAAGAGTCGATTCCGATGTGATTAATTTGTTAAATGCTTCTGAGTTTAATTAAGTTCCTTGCATTGCACAACACTTACACTCACTGTGCACAATTTGTCCTTATTACCCCCGATGGCAATCTAGATCTCGCCCGAAAGCCCACTCGGCCCAGGGCTAGTCTGTCTTGTACATCAGCCTTAGGTAACGTACCTTTGGGTATATGAAAAGAACCTCTGGTTCTTGCCTAAGGTAGCCTTTGACCTTTACCCGAGTCAAACTCATGTAGTGGCCCATAGATGTCAATCCTTAGGACCCATTTTTATATGTGATTGATCGAGTCGAATCCTTATGCATAAGGTCTCAAGTTTTTGTTGCCCATTATGAAATATGCCTTGATCCATAACATCAAGATATCACTGATTGTTTAAGTGGCCTCTACTAGGAGAAAACTTTTTGAAACATCGTTTTGTAGAAATCTTTGTGACATGACTCGACATACTCCTAAATAGGCACATAAAATTTGAAACTTCATACGTAAGGATTCATTAGGTCTAGGACCATTGGGTCTTCTGGTGACTCAATGAATACTAACCACCTAGGGTAGAATTGACTTTTCTAACTTTTTATTAACTGAAGTAATAAGGAGGCGAAGGGAGTGATAAGAGGGCGAAGCCTAGATTTAAAAGCACTTTCTTTTTCGAATCGCCTCCAAAGGGCATTTTCATCTTTGGTCAGTTTAAGTAGAGATTTTCAATTTGAGTCATCCTATAGGGGTAAAATTGTCAAACGTCATCCCAAGTATGCAATTCCAATCTGAATCATTTTTGTAAGGATAAAGTCGTTAAGTGTCACCCAAAGTGACTAATTTCAATCTGAACTACCTCATAGGGGCATTTTCGTTTTTGATCTTTCGAAATAAGTAATTTTGATTTGAGTCGTCCTACAAGGTAAAATCATTTAAGAATAATAAACTTACCCCTCATTGGTCTTGTCTCATATGTTGCATTACTTTAGGTTTAGGTCGTCCCATCATTGAATTCGAAATCTCATCTTTAGGGCTAAATGTGTTGTCATTAGATTTCTTTTAAGGTTAAGTCTTCACTATACTTAGACATTAGACCCACAATTCTTTTGTTTGTTTGCTTAGTTAACCCATAGTTTGCCACCATTTTTGTTGAGTCCAATAAAGTTGTCTTTTAAAATAAATTCACCCATTTAATCCTTGTATACATGTCATGCATAAACACATCATGCATATCATGCACTAACTTATCATTTTGTTAATCCTACATACATGTCATGCATAAACACATCATTCATATCATACACTAACTTGTCATTTTGTTAATCCTACACACATGTCGCGCATAAACACATCATGCATATCATGCATTAAGATGTCATTTTGTAACCATTTCAATAGAAGAAGGGAAATATGACCAAGGGAAACATGATAGAGGAAATGATGGAAATATAATTTAGGAAAAGCTCACCACAAAATGAGAAGCCACAAAAGTAAAGATGTTGGGACACAAATTGAAGATGTCTTTGCTACACAAGGAGGGAAAAAGTATGCTTTCAAGAAGAGTGAGTATGAAACAAGAAATGATGGGGTAACTGTAAAGGTTGATGGAGTAGATATGGTGACACCTAGGCCAAAGAAGTTTTCCAATCTAAATATGTCAATATCAAAGGCATTTGATAAGTTGAAAAAGGGTCTATGATACCTTGCCCACCGCCAAACCCATTGCCAACAAATTATGACCTGAGGGCTTATTGTTGTTTTCATCAAAGAAATTGAGGCATGAGATTCAGAACCTCATTGACACTAGAAGGTTGGTTGAACCAGATTAACATCCTGTGGGGAGATTCATGTAAGGGCATTATTTTTAGGTGTTGCATCTTGTGAATTTACAAAATTTGGCAATAAAATTGAACTCTTTTTCCAAACAAGAGGTAAACTAGTCTTGGTAGACTTTAAAACACCAAATGTGAGATTTTGAGCCCATGGTCATACACACAAAAATGACCTTTGATTCTCTTTGTTGAGTGTATTCACTTATGTAGGTGTTTCTAAAACTTGCTTCAAATACTGATCAAAATCACAATCAGTTGCATGCATTCATAGAAATGATGATGACACTATAAAATGAGTCACTTTGACCACAAAGCCAACCATGATACAAATTGACTCTAGAAAACCTTATTGAGCTTGAAACACTTCCTTGACAAACCTCACACCATAAATCATCAACTTTTTATCCCTTACCCACTGTGGGGGGATGTGGAGCATTAAAGACTATTATAGTAAGGTCAAGTAAATGAAAAGTGGTGATGTTTGTACATAGAGAAGAGAAAAAAAAAAGAAACAAACAAAAAAAAAAAAGAAGAAAAAGAAAAAAAACAAAACAAAAAAGAAGAAGAAGAAAAAAAAGAAAAAGAAAAGAAAGAAAAAGAAAAAAAACCAATGAAAAAAAAAAAAAAAAAGGGAAGAGAATCTTAGTACAAGTACGCAAGAAACTATTATGGACCTATCTTGAAGAGAAAGTCTTTGATGGCTCTATCATTCCCCTCAAACCACCTTCACATTAACCTTATTACAACCTTGACAAAGATCATCAGATTTGTGTATGCATGTAGCCTCAGTGATAGAGATAAGATGAACAAGCAAATTTATGGTAAGCATCGTTATGAGTTGAACTTGAGTGTAAAACTGTTCACCTTTTCAAACACTTGAGCGAAGTGAGTGACATACGAGTGTCTACCAAGCTAGCAAACTTCTTTTTGGATAAAAATCTCGTGTTGTGAGTTGAGCTGAGATGTCAAGGCCTATTTATCGTCAAGACAAAAGAAGATGGAAATTGAAGAAGGGAAATAAAAGTCAATCGATGAGGATGTTATCCCTTGGTCTAAGTCTTTCACCTCCTACTGATATGGTTATGATAGGAAGCATTGCATACAAATCAGCAAAGTCCACATACATATGTCATCATGCATCTCATAGAAGGAATACTTAAGAGATTTTGTAGCTTTGTTTCATCATCATAGTCGTCTTGTGACATAAGGGCATTTTCGTCATTATTCACTCACTAAGGGTATTTGAATCTTGTGTTTGTCCAAAAAAAAAAAAAACAAACATTTTGTCATCTCATGAGGATATGTTTATCATTGTCCACCTCGTAAGGTGTTTTCACCATTGTTTTTCTTTAGGGGCATTCTTGTTATCATTTGTAAGGGCATTCTCCTTATATATTTTATGGGGGTATTTTCATCATCATTTTGTCATAAGGAGCATTTTCGTCATAAAGGGTAACCTTGTTATTTTTCATCCCTTAGGGACATTTCAATTCTGTTGAGCTTTCTCACTATGGGCAAATCCATTCTTGTCAAATTCACCCACTAGGGATAAATCCAATTTCATGAAGCTTACCTGACCAGGGGCATTTCACCAGTCGTATTAGACTAGGGCTTGACCGTTACGAAGTTTCCATAGCTTCGCCATAGGTTAGATTGTCCACTCGTATTGAAATAAGGCTTGACTGTTTCACTTGTATTGAAATAGGACTTGACCGTTGCGAAGTTTTCATAGCTTTGTCATAGGTTAGATCGTCCAATCATATCGAGAATAGGACTTAACCGTTACGGAGGCATCAACTTTGCCATAAGTTAGATCGTCCACATGTTGTTTTTCCGGACTTGCTTTATAAGTGGGCCAATCCGAGGCGTAGGAATGTCACTAGGTTCCTCATGTTGTCTTTCCGGATTTACTTTCGAAGTGGGGCAATCCGAGGCGTAGAAATATCCATAGGTTTCTACATTTCGTTATTCCGGACTTGCTTTCGAAGTGGGGCAATCCGAGGCGTAGGAATGTCACTAGGTTCCTACATATTGTCTTTCCGGACTTGCTTTCGAAGTAGGGCAATCCGAGGCGTAGAAATATCCATAGGTTTCTACATGTTATCTTTCCGGATTTGCTTTCGAAGTGGGGTAATCCGAGGCGTAGAAATATCCATAGATTTCTACATTTCGTTATTCCGGACTTGCTTTCGAAGTGGGGCAATCCGAGGCGTAAGAATGTCACTAGGTTCCTACATGTTATTTTTTCAGATTTGCTTTCAAAGTGGGGCAATCCGAGGCGTAGAAATATCCATAGATTTTTACATTTCGTTATTCCGGACTTGCTTTCGAAGTGGGGCAATCCGAGGCGTAGGAATGTCACTAGGTTCCTACATGTTGTTTTTCCAGATTTGCTTTCGAAATAGGGCAATCCGAGGCATAGAAATATCCATAGATTTCTACATTTCGTTATTCCGGACTTGCTTTTGAAGTGGGGCAATCCGAGGCGTAGGAATGTCACTAGGTTCCTACATGTTGTTTTTTCGGATTTGCTTTCGAAGTGGGACAATCCGAAGAGTAGAAATATCCATAGATTTCTATATTTTCGTTATTCCGAACTTGCTTTCGAAGTGGGGCAATCCGAGGCGTAGAAATATCCATAGATTTCTACATTTTCGTTATTTCGAACTTGCTTTCGAAGTGGGGCAATCCGAGGCGTAGAAATATCCATAGATTTCTACATTTCGTTATTCCGGACTTGCTTTCGAAGTGGGGCAATCCGAGGCGTAGGAATGTCACTAGGTTCCTACATGTTGTTTTTTCGGACTTGCTTTTGAAGTGGGGCAATCCGAGGCGTAGGAATGTCACTAGGTTCCTACATGTTTTTCTGGACTTGCTTTCGAAGTGGGGTAATCCGAAGCGTAGAAATATCCATAGATTCCTACATGTTGTTTTTCCGGACTTGCTTTCGAAGTGGGGCAATCCGAGGCGTAGAAATATCCATAGATTTCTACATTTCGTTATTTCGGACTTGCTTTCGAAGTGGAGCAATCCGAGGCGTAGGAACATCCATAGGTTTCTACATGTTGTTATTCCAGATTTACTTTCGAACCGAGATAATCTAAGGCGTAGGAACATCTCTAGGTTTTTACATGTTGTTTTTTGTCTCTGTTGGTCCAAAATCAGGTGTCTTTTCTTTATACTTTATTACATTTTGCATGCGTTTTCATTGCATTCACAACGCACACAAAATTCACAAAGTAAGGGGCATCTGTAGACACCCCATTTTGGACCCAACAGGGTCATTCCCGATGATGAAAAACCTGAAGATTAGTTCAGAGTTTTTGAAGTACTAAGCTAAGGATAAGCAGACCTAAAGCCCAAAACCCAAACACACCATTAAAATAAAATAAAACAAACCCACCAATCCAAATCCAAAGCCCACCAATAACCATAATCCAAATCCAATCCAAATCCAAAGCCAAAAATCCAAAGCCCACCAATAACCATAATCCAAACCCAATCAAAATCTAAAGCCAAAAATCTAAAGCCCACCAAAAATAAATAAATAAATAAATAAAACCCAAAAACTAAGAAGAAGAATAAATTAGGTGGCCCAAGTGAGAAAAGAAGCAAGTTCCAGCCCAAGAAAGAACCTGGCGTGCAGTTTTTTCCACTTGCCCATTTTCTCTTTTCCCATGCCCATGATCTGCTGCAATTTCTTTCCATTTCCTGCCAACTGCCCACACGTACCTGCTTTCATGCCCATGATCTGTTGCAGTTTCTTTCCATTTTCAGCCAACTGCCCACACGTACCTGCCTTGCATGTAACCGTTTCCTTATGTATAAAAAGAGGAGGAGAAGAAAAAAAAGGGGGAGAGGAGGAGCCTTCCATTTTCCAGCAATTAGGAGAAATTGGTTTCAAAAACTTTCAGCACACACCACAATCTTATTGCTCAAGATATCCTCAGCTTCAGCATTACAAAATTCTGAAATAATTGGATTACAGGTAAATACCTGAGGGACAAAAGTTATTTATTAATCTCTATATGCAAAATTTTTCTTATTATTCATGTATTTTTAATTTTTTTTCAATAAAAAAAAATAAAAATTTCAGTGAATAATTATTTTGATACATAATATTATTATTATTATTATTATCATCATTATTATATATATATATATATATTTTTTCTCATTTTATTGCATATTGCGCATATATTATTTTGTAGATATTTTGTATGTACAAATTACATATATAATGTAATTATTTGAATTGTGCATATCGTATATCTATTTTTATTATGTATTAATTGTATATATTGAGTATTTATATTACTGTACATGTATATGTTATATGTATTGTGTGATTATTGAATTGTATATATTGAATGTTTGCATTACTGTATATTTTTGTATGTATATATAAGTTATGTATTTTTGTATTTGCTGAAGGAAAAATTGTATATTTGTTGAGTGTTATGTGTGCATCCGCCTGTATTGTATATATATTATATTCTTGCATGCAATATAATTGAATGTGACTGTTGCCTTGGTGGCGAAAGGCGGAAGCATTAGTCTGTTTGGCGCCCGGGCTCGAATCGTGGCAATGGTGGTTTCTGCACTTTTATTTATTATTTTTATTTTACCCACTGTGCATGTGTGTATATTTGTTATTGGGCTGCATGCTGTTTATTCTCTTGGGCGGGCCGGCTGGGCTGCATTTTTTTTATTTCTTTAGGTGGGCTGCATTTTGTTTATTAGGCAGGCTACTTTTATTTGGGCTAGATATTTAATTAGTGTAGTTATTCATTTATTTATATTTCATATACACAATTTGTTCTAACCAAATTTCACAGTTTAGGTATTCATTAATTTATTTTTATTTTTTTTTAATTAACTAACCAAATTTTGTTTTGCAGGATTTATTTATTTGATATATTTATTTATTTTATTGGATTAGCTAACAAAATTGTTTTTGCAGGATTTATTTATTTATTATTTCATAGGCTTGTTTAGGATTAGAATCAATGTATAAGGGTGTATGAAAAGGGTTGTAATTTTTTATTTATTTTCTGTATTTTATTTTTCTATTGATGGTTGTAATTAATAATAGTATTGCATCGCGTGATAAAACAGGAACATAATTAAACTTGGTAACGCGTTTAACAAATAAATCACAAAAGTGGAGGCCGGCCTTCGGGCCGGACGGCATGGGTGCCTAACACCTTCCCATCGCCGTACCCGACTCTCCGAACTCAACCATTGGGCCGGTGAGGAAGGTTGGGTCCTCTGCAAGGGATCCATAAAATCGCCCGTCTTCACCAACGCATATTTTCCCAGGGTTATTCCTGGGTGGCGACTCCATAGACTCTATAATGGGTCACAAACCCATTATGCGCTCCTCTTGACCACGTTTAGGGTGGTTAAACAAGAGTGGCAAGTCTGTCCTGGCATGGCGCGGCAAAAACCGGCGCCACACCAACAAACAAAAGAGAATCGTTTTTCATTATACACAAAACTTCAATGGGAGTACTAGCACGTAAGAGAATCATTAAAATAAAAAGAAACTTTAACTATATATTGATCAATAGAAAACATACTACCTTCTTTAACTCCATCTTGGATGGGGGCGGTTCATGATAGAAGCTAGGCAGAGGAGTTGCTTTAAACATTAAGCTCTTCCGAAGCATCTTAATCTCTGCCTCTTGATTCTCCTATTTAAAAAAAAGTGTGTTAAGTCATCGGAAGGACAAAATTATTCGATGCATTAACGTCAGAAAGTATTTAACCAGTAAAACTTGTAAGAGCACCACCTGTGACTTTGCCTGCATAATAGTTTTCTCCTCTTTCATTGCTTGGATCTTTTCCCCAAGCTTTGCATAGAACTTTTCAAAAAAAAAAAAGTAAATAGTTAGTAAATTTGAAATATTACCAAATAAAGATTAAAGCTAAAGTCATAGTCAGTTTGCAAATAAAAATCAAACAGACCTCTTTATGTTTCTCAGCTCTCTCATCACACTTAAAACTGAAGCCATGTGAAGGCAGGCCACCTGTTCTTAGAGGTTTAGTTCCTTCTGATTCACGGCTTCTGTGAAGTAATTAAAGAGAAACAAAATCTTCAGTAAAGCAAAAAGAGAGCCAGACATAAATGTTACAGTTAGAAACATTAGCAGCCTGTAGACACACAAATAAGAATATGAGCTTTTTTCAAATTTGGCTCAAGGTCACTGTTTTAGAGGGTTTAGAGCTGTTTTATCTTCCTTATGGCAATTTAAAATTAAACTAACAGAACAAGTTTCCCCAATTTGCAGCAAGACAATTTCTTCAAATAAATAAACCATAACTTTCAAATCTAAATTTTATTTGACACACTACTAATATCCCATGATGTATAAGAATCATACCTTAGGCCTACTTTCACTGTTGGCGCTGTGTCAGACATTTTAATTTGCTGCCCAAAGCAAATATGGAAAATTCTGTGAGACAATTCCGTAAATCTAATTTTATGGACTAGAAATTATGATCATTTCCATAAAGAGAGCATATATTCAAGCTTATAAACAAAGGGGGAAAAGCGTATGAGCACTATCTACTTGGGAAAGATGAGCAGGACTAAATGTAGGTACCGGCTTTGTTGCCCTGCCAGAAATAACACCTTTGATGCTTCCAGAATTCTGCCTGCCATTGGATAACCTCCCGTTAGTTGCAATGGCAAGAGGCTGCTTTGAGGTGGCTGAACCAATTTTCCCATCTTCATTCTTCTTCACCAAACCTGTTACATTTTTACAGTGTGAACCCATCTCAATCGTTCGCCTAGCTTGACCTTCCGTACTAGTATTCTTTTTCTCTTCAACTCTCAATTCCTACAAGACACTATGGCACTGAGATAAATATCAAATCAGAGGAAATATATAACCTAGTTTACCATTCAAAAAATTGTACCTTATATAAGGTCAAACCACTGAATTCGCCATGGAGGGTTAATCCTTCTCCATCGTTATCAGCTGAACTGTCAACAATAGTACTCTCAGCAGCCAGCTCAATTGTTTTAGTTGTCTCAACGGGCCTGTCATTTTGTGTAATTATATCATAAGCTTTATTTAGCTCCATGATTAAACCATCATCACCAGTGTTTGGAAGCTCATCTTGGTAACTCTCCTCGTCACCAAGTACAAGATCAGTAGCATCCATTGCTCTAATAAGTGCAAAAGCTATTTTTAAAGTTGCTTCCAAGTTTATACCAAAAGGCAAAGAAAAATATACCTATAATTTGGTCAGTGGAAACGTGAACCAAAATAAAACAAAACTAAATTAAAAAGCAAATCATTGTTTTCCATTTTGTGATATTCTCTTTGCTATGAGAGATTATACTGAGCAAAAAGAAAACACTGGGTTAAATGCAGCTGATATTCTTAGACAGAAGAGAAACATAAGGCTTTTCCCACACTTTCTCAGCAATCAAAAGGCAGACATTAAAATCCATTTCCCAGATAAATGCTTCAAATGAATAGCATTGGCATCATATTTCCATTTTACGGAAACCCAACCTTCTGGGAAAATAAACAAATATGAACAACAACAATATAGAAATTACCCATGAACCCATTTACCCAAATTTCACATTCAACATTTGAATGTGCCACAAACTTAAAAGGATGAGAAAACTTGAGCATATCATTATCCAAAAGAGGCCACTCCAGAACAAAGAGTAAACAAATGCTAACAAATTTACACAAACCAAGAACTAAAACACAATAAAAGACTGCATAACAATCAACTAACAAAAAACATAGAAACAAGTCATAAAACCCATCAAAATCCAATCTTTCACTCGTCACCAAAGAAAAAAATAAAATCCAGAAGATAAAACTAAGCGTGTGTATGTTTGAGTGTCATAACATAACGAAGAAAGATCCAGTCAACCATGGAAAACGAAGCAGATTTTAAAGCAAGTTCCACTCACCAAAGTGAAGTGAATCAGAGTGCTCCAGACTTCGGTGGAGCATTTGGTGTAGATGATGTATGAAAACGGTAAAAATCAGGGTAAAATTCAGAAACTTGTAATAATAATACTGCCCAGAGCAAGTAAAAAAGGGAAAATAGAAGAAACTAAGGGTAGCATAGATTAATTAAAATAACTTTGATCTGTAATATAGAGACGAGAACCAAAATCTTAAAGAGTAAATTACTTTTGGCTCCAAGGTTTGGGGAAACTATGGATACCCCTTGAATGCTTAAATATTAAATTCTCACGTACAACATAATCTGATTCAAGGAAAACAATTATAACACAATGTTAGGCAAATAAATTATCACATTGCTTTTAATTATTTCACTTTTGTAATTTTTTTAATTTTAATCTTGAACAATGGATAAAATATTGGGCAAAGCACATGTTCCCACCCATAGTTTGGTCTTAAGATAATTTTTCACCCGTCAAGTTTATAAAACCTAAAATCTCATCCATTGACTGTTAAAGTTAATAATCAACAGTAAGTCAAGAGGTAATTTTATCATTTTAAAGTTAAAATTTATAAAATTATAAAATAATATTTAAATATATATATAAATATATTAAAATTTTAAAAAAAATATTTAAATTTTAAAAAATATAAACCAGCTACTACCGCCAACTTTAGCCCCAACGGTCTCAAAAATTGTCAACTCTATCCCCAACGGCTTTTTTCAGTCATGATTTCAGGTGAAGGTGGTCAATCTAGCCGTCTCCTTCGATTCAAAAGGCCAGATTTGGCCTCCTTTGAAACCAGATGGCCAAAATGACCATCTGATGCTATTTGTAGCGGCCACCGTCATTGATATGGCAATGATAGCTTTTTTTTATTTTTTAAAATTTAAATTTTTTTTAGAATTTTATAAAAAATTTTAAATTTTTTATCATTTTTAATATATATATATTTATATTTATATTTATTTAAATATTATTTTATATTTTTATTCTAAATTTTTGTTAGTAAAGGTATTTTTGTTATTTCAAAAAATAGATTAATGAAATTTGATGAAAATTGGGTAAAGGGTGAGTGTTTAAATTTTTAAATGTTAAAGGGTGGAAATCTGCCGTGGGATCAAACTATGGGTGGAAACAAGTCCTTTGGCCTAAAATATTCGGCAGCAACTAAGGTTCTAACAAGCCTATCCCCTTAGTTAGCTAGTTCGGTCTCTTTTATCAGCCCAGCTTTATGTTTAGGCCTTTCTAATCGTCTAGTCAATTCAATATGTACATGTTGCCGCTCAACAGGTTACCAATCATGCAACATCGTTGCAAGTTATCTTGCCATGCTGCTGTCTCGGTTGCAACTTGCGAAAAAATTTACCAACCATGCAGAACATCATTAGATTTCTTGTTGTCAGTGACGATCCACTTTCTTCCAGGCCGAAGTTTTGGAAATTGGCAAGAAAAATTCGGGGTTCTCAATATATACATCGTGACTCTTGTCAATTTTCCCAGGATTCATTGTGGAAAACCTGGAATCCAAGCTTCTTCAGGATTGGTATCCTGTCTTGCTGATCACAATTTATAATGTTACAGACTGGAGAAGTCTTTCACTGCAACGTATATTCCAAAGAGTATGAAAAGGGCGACATGGGTTTGCACGGCCAGGGTTTTATTCTATCCACTATTTGCTGTTTGCCTTCACGGACCCTAGTAATTGAGAAGTGAAGCACCTTTCTAGCTCTGACATTCATGCTAACAAGTGTCCCCGTGATCCTCACTCCTAGGTTGTTGCCTATTGCAGAAGCAGATATAGCTACCATTGTGATGATTTGTCCCTCGGAATTGGGTGGGTTGGTTGTTCAGCTCTTGGCTGGTTTTGGATGATGTGAAGCTTTTGAAGTTCCCTGGCCCAGAACAAATATATGAACCATAAATTAGAGAATTAGATCATCTTCATGTAAGCCCATATGAACCATTGGTGAACAACAAAAAATCTACCAATAATTTTCAGAACTTAGAGGTTGACACTCCAGGACCATTTCCCGGCTTTTCTACCAGCTGACTAGTCAGACTTTGTTTTAGAAGTATCCTGCATAAATGAAATGATATAGATTAAGACGGGCAGAAGTTAGCAAAATAAAGATCAGAAAATATCCAGCAAGCGCCTCCAACTTAATCAATAAATAGTAAAAGTCAATGGGTAAACAACAAAATTAGGAAGTGCAGAGAATATGGTCAGGAAAAAAAAAAGGCCTTCATACATGTGCATGCTGGAAATCTTGGAGCTTTGAAATCCAATCACAGAGAACCAATTCCACTGTAGCTTAGCTTGAGCTACAGCAAATATGTGGTTCTGATTCTGAAACCGCATTAGATATATGTTTATGTTACTGTAATCTGCATACCATACATTTAGAATTTTCGGCATTTGATGTGTTTATTGTTTTTCAGTAATATCAAAGCCAATCATCTTTCAAAAGGCAAATGATTTCAAGTATAAATTGAAGTAGCAGTGCAGTAGCGGGAAATTCTAACAAAAATGTCATATCTTTTATTGATTTTCTACATGATATGGCTCCAAGAATAATAACATAACTAGAAGTTACAGGTCTATACAACACATCTCAACAGGCAGGAAAGGTTAAAGATATTTACACGGGATATAAACAAATGTCAGAACCTAAGAAGCAGCAGCTATTGGAGAAGGTCCAGAAGGAAATCCATGAATATAACTAGGTGGTGCTGTTGTGGTCATAGCTGCTTCTTCATCCTCATCCTCTTCTTCTTCCTCCTCAGCGTCCCAAAGAAATCGAGCATATGATGCAAGAACGTAACTGCACCATCAAATTAATAAAACAATGTTAATCCACTGAGTCCTAGAATCAAATTGAAGGTAAAAAATCACAATATATCAGGGTCACTAGTCAGACTTAAATTACAACTGCTGCAAGTTCCAAAAAATACTTTGTTTCTTCATTTTCCTTACTTAAAAACCACAATAGCTTCATCATAATTCTGAGAGAGTTTTCGTCTATGTGCTTCAAGTTATAATAACCATTTAGCAACTTCTAACCGCGTGAGATCTAGAATTATTACGATCTTTAGTCATTTAAGAAGTAAAACAGAAACCATTAACCTATGGTTAAGATTCTTCTGCCACTAACTACCATACAGAAATTTATGGAATTTAAGTATGATTCTCACCAGTCATCAGGAGTAGCCTTCACAGCTTGATCGAAATAAGCTTCAGCTCGAGAAGCATCCTTATGACTCCGCCATATCAAATCCGCATACATAGACAAAACATTTCCATCATTTGGGTTTGCCAAAATTGCTCTCCCACAATACTCCTCAGCCTTCACAAAGTCCGCGCGAACCTGTTTTCATTTCCATCAACACATCAGCGCAAATCACAAGAGAGTGTATATTTACATTATTAAAATGCCATGCTTAAATTAAACATTACCTCTTTCAAATATCTGGCATAATTACTAAGAAGCAGAGGATTTCCAGGATTAGCTTCGATCATCTTCTGATAATAAACATCAGTTTTATCATTTCCGTAATTATTTGACTCCCATCTCCCATCTCCACTTCCACCGTCCGATCCACCTCCACCACTACCACACATCTTCCCGCCGCCACCATACACTCCACCACCTACCATAACACTAACCTCACGCTCTTCACTCGTTAATCCAGAATTTGAAAACAAACTATGATCCAACGACTTAGTATCGATTTCGTCTTCCTCCACAACTGCCACGCCAGTGATGATTTTGTTGAAGAGTCTCTTCTTTGGCAAAGGCGGCAAAGTTGAGCTTCGAAGATCAGTCTCAGAGAGCGTTCTCGTCATAATCTTAAAGGAACCATCATTTTGCTGAGAAGAAAATTGAAGAGTCGGAGACGAAGCTGTTATTCTAATGTGTTTGGATCTTGGTATTTGGTGAAGTGTTTCTAGATCCGGTGAAGCCGGTTCTTTCGCGTTCGGTAACCATGAATTCAGAATCGGCGTTGAAGCGCTTCTTAGAAGCATTTTTCCTTTTTCCAAAAAGCTCAAAGGCCGAAAATCAGAGAAACTGAGTTTGAAACGAGTCGTTTGATCTCAACTCTTGCAAGGTCTCAAACTATGAGGGAGAGGAAGCGCTTAGATTGAAATTTATAGGAAGACAGAAAGGATGGTACAGCTAAGCTCGCGTGAAATGAATTCATTGAGGCGGTGCAGGTCACGTGCTCTAATTATAGTTTTGTGCGTATGATTGGCTGTTATTGGAATGCCTTTCTTGGCTTGTATTTTTCTTAAGTGTTTTTTATATTATTAAAAGATATTTTGAAATTGATATGAAGATACTATTTCTGTACTGATTAACGTGTTTTTGTTTTTATTAAAAATGGATTTTGTGATTAAATAAATTATTAAATTGATTTTAACAATTATTTAATAAAAATATATATCAATTAATACAAAAAATAGTACATTTTATCTAATACATACGATATTAATTCCTTGGTATATAATAAAATTATATTTATATATAACATTTTATATTTTGGATTTTATTTTATAAATAATAATATTATTAAAAATTAATTTATATAAATAATTATTACATAATAATAATAATATAATATATATTATTATTATTATTATTCGAATGCGTAATTGTCCATTTGATATGGAATATTTTTCTCTTGGTTGCAAGTTTTCCAAAACTTTGACTAAAAGTTAACTATAACCAAAAGGCCAAAAGGTTTGTTGAATTAAAATTGCACCCTCAAAATTTAAAAAAAATTAGATTCTCACCCATTATCCCTTTTATTAATGAATTTTATTAGGTGATTTTAAATTTGATTGTTTTTACTTAAAAAATTAATTAATTCTTTAAATCTTGGGTGGGCACAATCATTTGGCTTAATAGAAATAATCTGACCAAGTACATGGTTGACATTCTACACGAGTAGGCCCACATAAACACCGTCACGTGAACTCGACCCCTACAACCGTACGATTCAGTACCCACCCAAGTTCGACGGTCCCGATTCAGCTAAACCACGTGATATCGCTGTCATCATGAAAGTGGCTTCCCTCAAAAGTCCCTGAATTTTAACATATTGTGGAAGGGCACGCGCATTACGGGTGGCTGAGCTGAACTTTGGTGGGGCAGGGTGGCGATCCCCAAGAGCCAATGGGAAATCTTTAAGCGCACGACGGTGGAGCCCAGTTCGTCTCAACGGCGAGGAGTGAAGCTCAGTGGAATCAAGTTGCAAGCATCACGTCTTGGGAAGTGGACTGATGCAGCCACTCTTGATTTTTGTGGATCCCACTCTTTCACTGTGGTCACCAAGTTCTGCAACTTGCAAAAGGAAGGGTGTTAGTCAATTTGTGCTAAGATATTTCCTTTCCTCTGCTTATTATCCCAGTTGTTGATTGTTTGGATTATGAATGTAACTGTCAAATGTACGCTGCTTTGACCCACGATAAGGACGGGTTGCCATGTAACGGCCGCCATTCGTGTGAATGTACAAAGGTCAAACGACTTATTCGCACCCAAGGTTTTCGTAAATGACAATTCCCGCTCAAAAACTTTTAAAAAACCAAATACCCACCCCTTAACTAAATTTCTTCCAATTTTATTAATATTTTTATAAAATAAAAAAATATCCTCCATTAAAAATATAAATAATATAAATTTTATTAATATAATTATAAAATTATAAAAATAAAAAATAAAATAAATTAAAAAAAGTCATCGACTACGTTATAAACAGTTGTGCCTGTTATTCAAAATTTAATTTATTTTAATTTTTTTAATATTATTTTATATTTTAATTATTTTTTAAATTTTTTATTCAAAAAAATAAAAATACTTTTTTGATTAATTAATCGTTAAATTTAACTATTAACTTTGATTAATAGAAAAAAACTTTGAATAAGAATAAGTTTTTTGGCCTTATAAAGTTAGATGAGTGATAATTTTGTAAGAAATAATATTAGTATATAAGCACCAATAATATGTATACTAATAAAGTATATCAACAATAATATATTATTATATAATTTGATGTCACTTTATTATTAATTTAAAATAATTTAATCATATAATAATATGCATCGGTGTTCATCACAACAATATATAATTTTATTATTAAAATATTATTATTAAAGTTATGAATAGGGAGAATAACTATTTCCCACCCCATTTGCCTTAATAACCCTTTTCACTCTCAAACTTTAGAAATGATAATTTTCCACCTTTGAATTATGAAAATGATACATTCTCACATTCCTGTTCGATTCTATTACATAAATTCATTAATTTTTAGAAAAGACACAAAGAAAACCTTTTATTAATTTCAATGTTTATTAATTTTACCCCAAAGTCTTTATCAAACATAATTTCACCCATGATTTATATTAATTTTATAAATAAGTTTTAAAAATAAAAACACTGATAATAAATATTATTGGCAACAACTAGAATTGTAATATTATAGTAAGTTATAAGTTGAATTACACTAGAGGTTTTCTTAAATAATAAAATCACCTATTTTAAATTTAAAAAAATCAGATGCCTATGAAATAAATCTAATTCTGTTAATTTTTTATAAAATAACAAAAAAATCCCAATAAAAAATAAAAAAATTATAATAAAATATAAAAAATAAAAAATTATAGAATTTTAAAATTTTAAAATAATAATAAAAAATTTAAAATTTAATAAAAACATAAAAATTAAAAAAATATTAAATTTGTCAACCATTGCTGAATTTTAATCATTTTAATTCTTTTTATTCAAAATAATGAAAGTTCTTTTATAATCATTAATATTGACTATAAAATTTAATTATTAACTTTGATTTAATTAATAAGTAAGTATTTAATTTTTAAAAAATTGAAAGATAAAATTTATAATTTAGAAAAACTTTGGATAAGATCAAACTTTTAGGCCTTGTCTTAACTTTATTTACTATTTAGCTATTTAAATTTAATTTAAAACTCATTGGAAAAACTGTGGCAATTGAGTGTTTTCTTTTGTGAATATGATGTGACTATTTTGTCAGATGGATAATGGTAAATCATACTTTTACCTTTTTAAATCCTAAATAAATACCTTTGAAGTACTTTTCATTCAAAATGGCGTAAATATCTTTTTTAAAATATAAAATATTATAATATAAATATAAAATTATATTTAAATATAAAAATACAAATAAAATAAAAAAGTTTAATATATATAAAAAAATTTTAAAAATATAAAAATTTCAAATTAAAATTTTGGCCAAATGAGTTATTCCCACCCATAGTTTGAGGCAGGGACAAAGTCCCACCCTCTAACTTTTTAAAGTTTAGATTCCCACATTTTGACCAAAATTCAAACATATTTTATGATTTTTTAAATGAAATAACTAAAATGCCCTTTAACAAATACAAATTTATAATAAAATTATAAAATAATTTTTAAATATAAAAAATTTTAAAATTAAAAAAAATAAAGTAGCCACCACCGCCAATGCTGGCGGCAGTGACCGATGATAACGGCATCAGATGACCGTCTCCAGTAACCTGGTTCTAGGGGAGACCAGATATAGTCTTCCCATTAGGTGAAGCAACTAGATTTGGCTGCCTCCAATTTTGGAGGAGGAGGCTAGATCTGACCTCCACTGAAAAAAATGGTCAAAAACAGTCGTTGAGACCAATACCGACCTTTTTCAGTCGTTTCTGATGGTCATATCTGATCCCCTCCATCGAACAGGGAGGCCATGGAACCAAGTGGTTAGAGACGGCCACCTGATTCCGTCATCAACGACCATCGCTGTCGACGATGGCTAGTTTTTTTTAATTTTTAAAATTTTTATATTTATATAAAATTTATTTTAAAATTTTGAATCTTAAAATGACAAAAATGCCCCTAAATTAATACTGTTTACTATTATATTTATTATTAAATTTGGTCTAGAAGTAAGAATTTGCGCTTTTACAAATTAGAGGGTAGGACTTTGTTGCCGCCTCAAACTATGGGTGGTAATAAGTTATTTGGCCTAAAATTTTAGAAAAACAACCATCGGTACCTGCCATGGTGGGCACCTAAAAATGAATCCAATGATCAAAAAAAGGCCACCTTATTTATAAGGCGATTAGGTTAATAGAAACGATTATATTTGTTATCTAATTTTGCATAGAGATAACTAAATTTTGACCACCTAATTTATTTTTAAATGATTATTTATTTTCTAATTTTTAGTTTTAGTTTTTTATATATTTTTTTAATTTTTTGTTCTATTTTTTTAATTTTTATTATTTAAATAATTTTATTAAAATTTGTTTTATTATTTTTAAACACTTATGGTAGAAAAAATAAAAATATTTTTTTTAACAATAAATATTTAATAATAAAACTTAATCATGGCTTTTTTAATTAATATTTAAAATTTAAAAAAAATTAACAAATAATAATATTTTATCATCAAGAAAAGGCCAAAGGACTATTTGCCACCCCTAGTTTGAGGCAGGGAGAAACTATGGGTCGGCTCAAACTATGGGTGGGAAATAGTCCTTTGGCCTTTTCTTGATGATAAAATTTTATTATTTGTTAATTTTTAAAAATTTTAAATATTAATTAATTAAAAAACCATGATTAAGTTTGGGATAGATAAATCCTCAGGGCTTATTTTAACATGTCATTAACGCATCTGCAAATATGATGTAATGCATTTCAAGTCAACTATAACTATTGGTCACATGACTGAATCCCACTTAACGTTAACATTTGTTCTTATCATTTAAATTTTAAAAATAATAAAAATATCAATAGTATACAACCATATAGTTAAAAAAAATTATAATTTTTAAAATATGTTGTGCTAATACAATTTTTGATTTTAATTTAAAAAATTTTAAGATATTTATACACTACTGAAATTATAATATTTTTAAATTATGATTAATAAAATATTTATTTATTTTATATAAAATTTTAAAAAATAAATTTTAAATAAAATAATATAAATGCCGTTTCCTGTCAAAACTTTCTAGCTCCGACTCTTTAAATATTAACCAAAGTTGACTATCCTTTCTTATAAAATTAAAAAAATAAAAACCAACTCCTGCCACGAAAAAGATATCGCTTTAAGCAGGTAAAATCACTGCAGCTGCGGAAAGTTCGAATCCATTTTCAGTTTAACCGCACTTCATTACCTCAAAATTGCGGGTAAGAACAAAGAATATTGCAGCAATATTCTGTTAAATGAAAATTCTATTGCATAAATTCTCTTCAATTCGAATGTTTGGCTGTTCTGATTTTCGATGAAAGGTAGATTTCGCGGGTGTTCCAGGCAACCGCACAGACCATTTGTGGATATGCTGTCTTGTTTCATTGCTTATTTATTAACCTTATCTTATTCCCTTTTTTTATAAGTATATTAGGTGGATAAATGTATTTTGTATCTAGTTTGTTGATTTAAAGTTTGTGGTGAAGTTAGTGAGGAGGTTGAGCGAGATTGGGGGTATTTTGTTGGGAAATGTGAATTTGGCGGAATCATGAGGAAAGGAACGAGAACGGTGGGGAAGTATGAAGTTGGAAAAACAATTGGCGAAGGAAACTTCGCCAAGGTTAAGTTTGCGCGGAACACAGAGACCGGGGAGAGTGTAGCCATGAAAGTTTTGACTAAAAATTCTATTCTGAAGCATAGAATGATTGATCAGGTACTCAATTGTTCCTGCTTTTTAATTGGATTATTGTGCAATTGACTTTCTCATTTTTCGTTTCCGTTGATCATCTTGTGCTCTTGTTTCAAGTTAGATATATTTTAGTTTTGTTCATTCATGTGTCTTCTATGTTGACAAACTTAAGCTTTCAACTCAACCGTTTTTATAGGCTAGTTATTTTATGTTGAAAAATTGTTTAGATATTAATTGGAAGTTGTATTGTGGTAGCAGGATATGTATGCTGTAGTAATGAAACTTATTGGAGAGGGTTTTAAGCTTTAGAGGAATTAAAAATTTTGCTAATTCATTCATTTATATTGATATGTATATAGTCAATTATTTTGGCTCTTGATCCATGCTTCACTATTGGCTAGGTCAAAGTCTCTATGTTCATTAGTACAGTATGTATGTAACTTTTGGTTTGATTTGTTTTCCATTTTCCTTTTTGGTGGGGTTTCAGATTAAGAGAGAGATATCAATCATGAAGATTGTCAGGCACCCGAATATAGTGAGGTTGCATGAGGTATGGTTGAAAACTTCATAAATAATTCATTAATTTATTGAACCATATTTGGTGGAGTTTTTTCATTGTTGACATGCTTCTTATTATTACCCTCATTCTTGTATGAATTTTAGGTTTTGGCAAGCCGAACAAAGATATATATTATCCTTGAGTTTGTGACAGGAGGAGAGCTCTTTGATAAAATTGTAAGTTTATTATACTCCTGTTAAATTTACGGTGTTGAGATCTGTTTTATTACTCAAGTGGAGAACTTCAGAGTGTTATCTATTTTTGTTTTAATTTGATTGCTAAGATCTCTGGTGTAATATTCATTCAAAAACTTCAACTACTTTTTTCTTTTTGTTTTTTCCTTTAGAAAAAAATATCTTTATATAGGGCTCGGATGTGCAGGTTCACCAAGGAAGACTTTGTGAGAATGATTGTAGGCGATATTTTCAGCAGCTTATAGATGCAGTCGCTCATTGTCACAGTAAGGGTGTGTACCACAGAGACCTAAAGGTGCACAGAGTGACAGATATTTGTCACTGACTTCCTTTCAGTAAACATGACTTACTGACATTATGATTGCGTTTTTATTCATGACTAATAGTTCTTTCTGCCTTTGTAAAGCCTGAAAATCTCCTTCTTGATTCCTATGGAAATTTGAAGGTTTCAGACTTTGGGTTGAGTGCATTGCCCCAACAAGTAAGAATGATTTCAAATGGTTTGCCTTTGCATGCCCTTGTGCTTTGCTTTTAACCATATATTTTGCTTTTGGATCACTAATGATTTTGTTCAACAAGAATTTATGTCTCTCTTTCACACTCTTTCATGGTTCTGCTTATCATAATAGGGGGCTGAACTTCTTCACACCACTTGTGGAACCCCAAATTATGTTGCCCCTGAGGTACTCGCTCAATAAGGAACTTCAATATTTTATTACGTGTTATTGTTTCACATGCTTTTATTTTTGATAACCTGGGAACCTCTACTCATATGAGCTAGTTAACCCTAATTGATCGGGTAGGAGAAACCTGGGGACCTATAACCACTTAAGTGTGCAACCACAAACCTGATAAATCAGGAGTTATTGATTTCATCACAGCTCGAACCCTAACCACTACCTTGAATATTCTTTGCTCTTACCATTAGGCCAAACCTTTGGACAAATTTTAATGACCCAAGAACCCTCCTATACGATAAACCTGAGGGTCAGTGGCAGCTAAAATCCACAACTGTAGACCTAATAAATTAAAAGTTCTTGGCTTCATCATAGCTCAAACCCTAATTACCATGGGTTACCCTTGCCCTTTACCACTAGGCCAAGCCTTTGGGATCTTGTTTCCCATATTTCGCTGCAGTCATGAACTTTCTTATATGTGTATAATTTTGCTAATTTGATTTGCTCAGTTTGTTCATCATCTATGCTATCAACTTATATTTTGGACTTCAAGATTTCTATTGCTGAAATTCAGTCATTCAGGATCTTCTTATAATAATAATAGATTTCTAATTCATATTAATAAATCTTGCAATAAAAAATTGTAAAATTGTATGGTTCCCTTGCTTTGTTAAGAATTATATACTTTTTCATTAGTTCATTTAGTTTAAACATGAAAGAAGTTTCTTTATAATTTCTTTCTCAGTTGACATAGTAATATGCTTAAGTATTTCTTTTTATCTCTTATATCATATTATTGTTGATAGGTCCTTGGCCATAAAGGTTATGATGGTGCTGCAGCTGATGTCTGGTCATGTGGGGTAATCCTCTTTGTTCTGATAGCTGGATATCTTCCATTTGAAGAGACAGACCTTCCAACCTTGTACCATAAGGTTAGCTGGTATCAATTTGCTTATTGATTACCAAATAACACCACTGTATTGAGTGAACTGTTACATCTGCAAAGAAACAGCTTTTTTCTTCTTAGAAACAATATACTTTATTTGCAAAATGACATGGCAAACACATTAACCCATGCATTGAAACAGTTAACATTGTCTTTAATATTCCTATCATGTGCCTTTAAGGGTGTATGTTAACAAATCCCTTCTATTATTTAGAGGTTGTGTCAGGTATGCATCAAATTAACACACTGATGTTATGCCTTTTTCCTATCACAATTCATTTTGAGGGTTATAAACTGCAAATATTCCTATCTGATCTTTCGTACCCCCTGTAGACAAACTGAACCTTGTTGGATTAAATAGTATCACAAAATCATTTACCACTACTTCATTATGAATGGGAAACTTGTAATTGTTCTTTTGGTTGATGTGTAGATAAATGTTGCAGAGTTTTCTTGCCCGGTTTGGTTTTCATCTGGGGCAAAGTCATTGATCCATAAGATACTTGATCCAAATCCCAGAACTGTGAGTATTTTGTTTCACCATATTGAAATTAGGGATGTTCAATGATTGTATACTGCTACACCTTAGATGTTAGCCTTACTGTTGGAAGGACATTAAATGGCAAATACTGCATAAACATGAATTAAAATTAGGTGTAACTTTCTCTTTGACAATAATTCTCATTTCTAAGATAATCAACACAAGTCTACTTCAGGATATGGTGCTTGATGTTTCAGTGAAATTGATGCTCTTCAATTAGTTAATTAGTCAAACGCCTTGGTAAATGAAGTTTGTTAAAATGATTTTCTTTCATCAAAGCTATAATAATAGATACTTAGATATATAAAATGATTTACTTCTGATAATATTGTCAGATTTGAACTTTATTAATTTGATTTTGAATCCAAGAATGTAAAAAAAGTGAGCCTGTAGAAGCATATGAAATCAGGAAAGCCAAACCTTCATAGATTTTTTTTTTTTCTGTGAGAAGAAACATATAAATATATTTGATTGATTAAAGGAATTACCACAGAGTGAATAAGATGTCCTTAAAAAGTTCTGAATCCATTTGAAAGATCATGAAATTATATACAATAAAATTTAGCCAACAAAAAGACTATGGAAACTCAACAAGTGTATACCTGTGCCCGTAGTAAGCCATTAAGTCAATATCACTAACAATTTAAGTGAATGAAGAAAAAAGAAGAATCTTGGAAAACTTAAGAGACTAATGCCAAAAGAGAAGAAAGTAAATGAAAGTATAATTAGGTTTTCTTTACATCTATCTTCAAAGATCCTTCTGTTCCTTTCTTGCCAAATCACCCAAAAAGTAGCCAAGAGAGCACAATTCCACCACACTTTAGCCTTCTCTCTGCTATCAAAACCGAAAAAAATTTCAAAGAGAATTAGAAAATCACTTAAGAGGTTGGAATCACCCATATAATATTGACAATTTAATGAAGTTTGTTTCACAATCTTATCAAAAAACTACGACATAGAAAAAGGTGATTAGAACATCCCATATTTCTTTCGCACAAAACACACAAGCTGGGGATAGATACCAATTCAGAAACCTTCTTTGGACAAAGGTGACTAGAACATGTCCTTGATGTTAGTGTATTTGTTTTCTGATAACCTATAGATAGAGGAAACATAAAGCACAGAGGGTAGTCCACAATCTGCACATCTTCCCAAAATGTATCCTTTCTCCATTTCCAAGCTTCAACTTCACATGAGCTAAGAAAGTAGGATACTCTTGAGAAATTGATTTCCATGGACTCTTATTGGAACCATATAGAGCAACCTTGGCATCCTAATTTTCATGAAGATAACATTTACTATTGATAATTGCATGTTCTAAAGGGGACCTCCAAAGCCATTCCCCTAATAAAGCTTCCCAATCCCTGTGCCCACTTTCATTTGAGGTCTAAACACCATATCCCATTTCACCAAATGATTGCTTTTACCTTCACGAAAGCTTTCCCAAGAGAAATTTCTCATTCCTTTTTCAGTTCTATTTGCAACTGTGTTGGGGATTTTGAAGAGAGAGGTAAAAAGTTGGGATATTAGAGAGAATTGAGTGAATGAGGGTGAGTCTCCCTTTGCCACCACAAGATAGACGAGCTTTCTTCCAACCAGCAAGTCTTTTCTTTACCTATTCAATAACTAGATTCCAAGAATTAAAGATATAGGATTACCACTAGGTTGGGAACCCCAAATATTACTGTGAAAATTATAATTCTTCTTATTATTTCTCAATAAACTGATATAATGCATATATAGTACAATAAAAGAAAAAAATAAGGAAATAAAATTATACAATCCTAACTTTCCTAATTTAACATATTCAACTTGATTCTCAACAATTACAAAGGCCATTCTCTTGACACGTAACCCAACTTACCACCCAAATCATGGAGTTTTGTTTTCCATTGTTGATTCTAGCAATAATGCTTTTAGCCATGTTGATTTTAAGACCAGAATTTAATAAAACAACTCCACTATTAACTCTAAATTGTCTAATTTCAGCTAGTGTCTAGAAGAGAAAAAATAGTGTCATCTGCAAATTATAGATGAAAACAACCACTATTTTCGTCTTACACAAAATCCTGCAATAAGCTTAAGCTCTATTTGTTAATTTATCCAAGGCATTAACAACCTAAAGGAACAAAAAGGTTGACAAGGGATCCCTTTGACACAATCCTCTAGAATCTCTAATTTTGCCTCTCATTCTCCCTTTAATGAAAACAAAAAAGTTCATTGACTTCCTTGAATCCATTTCTGCCATCTTAGCCCAAATCCTTTGACTTCTAAAATGAACTCCAATAACCTGAAAATTATACCCTTAACCTTTTTTTTCTACATTCCTGAACCACCTCATTAGCTGCTGAAAATGCATCAATAATTTGCTTTCCTTTAATAAAAGTTGACTGAAAAGTACAAATGGTCTCATTGAGAACATTTTTCAGCCTTAGAGACAAAACTGTAGCCATCACTTTGTATAAGCTAGTGATGAGACCAATAGGCCTAGAATCACCCATCTTGAAAGAATCTAGTCTTGTAGCTATCAAACAAATAAAGGTAGAGTTGTTGATGTTGTTAACAAATTTGATGTTGAACAATTCCTTAAAAACTTTCATAAGATCATCCATAAAAAATTTCCTACATTTTTTATGCGAAGACAAAGAAAATCCATCTGGACCAAGAGACCTATCCTTACAACGCTCTGGAAATGCTATCTTCACTTCATATTCTTCAAAAGGTCTTTTCAACCATGAAGCTTTACTAACTGGAACCAGTCTTTGCAACCACAAGTCTTTACTAACTGAAATGGGTTTCCAGTTCATACCTTGAAATGTTGGTTTAAAAATCCCACTATCAGAGTAAAGATTTTTAAAGTAATTAATAATCTTTTTCTCAATAGTGTGAATATTCTTTACAATGACCTCTTTAGAAGTTTCAATCTTGTTAATTAAATTTCTGTTTTTCTGCTGCTGAATTATTGTCACCATCCTTAGCCCGCACAGCCTCTGCTTTTTGGCTCCATAATTTTTTTTTCCTTGTAGATTATTTCCTCTAGATTGGCTCTACAAACAAATATCTCTCAACTCAAAGCTTGACTCAATCTCCCTTCATCCTCTAAGTTATCTAGCTCTTTGATCTTGCTTATGATCCTTTTATTTTTTCTTATAGCACTCCCAAAGGTCTCTTTATCCCAAACTTTTTTTTTTTGGTAATTACTTTATGCTGTACTTTCTGTTTAGATTTTGCAAATTCCAATTTCTTAATGAATTTGTAACCCTTCCAAGTTATCCAATCTACTTTGTTCCACCAATTAGTAAAGGATCCTCAAACTGGTGGTGCTCTAACCAAACATTTTCAAACTTAAAAGAAACAAGACCCCATCATAGAGAATTGGAATCAATTAAAATGGGACAATGATCAGATGCTTACCTAGTAAGAGCCTCTTGTCTGATGTTACTGAAACTTCCCCCCGCTTTGGCAAAAAAGAAAAAGGAATCTGTCCAACCTACGGTGAACAATATCATTTTTCAAGTCAGACCATGTAAAACTTGCTCCATGCATGATATGGTCAATGAGACTGATTTCCCTAAAAAAGCGATTGAATTTCTTCATCCTTTGACTTTCCCTTCCAATGTTGATATCTCTGAACTGAATTTTACCACATTGAAGTGCCCCTTTTGCCCTTAAACACCAATTAGAAGCATGTAATCCATAAAGCGCTGCTCATTCCTCCCAAAAATCATCCCTCTTTCTAGGTCTATTAGTACTTTAAATTCCTAAAAACGCACTAATTGTTCTCTTCACTACTCTATACTTAAATAGAAACAGAGAGATCTTCCATTAAAAAATCATTCACCCTAACTAATTTCATATTCCAAATAATTACATTTCCTCCTGACTTGCCAAAAAAAGAAGAAAATCGATTCTTTAAATCTAGAACCCCCATGAACTTCCAACTAATCCCCTATCATTGAACTCCTTGGTTTCTTGAAGAATCACAATATTGGGGCTGCTCTGAGGAGAGCTGCTTTAATGAGCATTTATTTCCACAAACTCACTCCCAAGTCCTCTTATGTTTCAACTTACCATCTTCATGAAGATAATGTGCCAAGGCTGCCTAAAGCTACTCCTGACTAGCTTGTATCTTTAAGACTAACCCATCATGCTGACTTTCTCATGTTGGAAGAGACTAGAGTTAAATTTATTTTGCCTAAAATTTCCTTAAACTTGTGTAATTTATCTTCATCAATAGAAGAAGTATAAAATCCAACCCCGTCACCTGCTTTTTAACATTTGTATTAGAGCCACTCTTCTCATTCATTTTCATCAACTTCTTTTTCTCTACTTGATTCTACTAGAAATCTAAGTCCTTTTAGGATTATTAATTTTGAGCTTTAACATATGTGGGCTCCAATAGGTAAAATGACTTAAGTCAATCTAACTTAGATACCCAATATATTATAAACCCTTTCGTGTTTCTTTTTCTTCCTAATGTTGGACTTACATATTCCTAGAGGTTACAGAAAAAGGATTGTTTTCTCTTTTTTACCTTGAAGATTATTTCACTGATCAAGGTCAAACTCTGTTACCCCTTTGTGATCTTCAAATAGTTGCTCAATTCTAAGAACTTCCTAGTCTCTATTGTTATTCACTCTAATGTCTTCGTCAACAGCACTACAATCGCTCTCTTCTGACATCTCTTCAGTTTCTTCAGTTTTGCTGTGACAATCATCAACTACGAAATTATCTTGCTCATCATTCAACATGTTCAATTCTGATTAACAAGCAGACTTCCCTTTTACAAGGCTATTAAGCTCTTTAGCGTCAAAGTCGGAAAAAATAGCTCTTTCAAATCCTTGCATTTCTACTTCTTTTGTTTACTAGTCCAAATTCTATCAATCGTATCAGCAACTTCATAGTTAATGTGAAGTTTGCAAATTTAGTTGGCTTAGAAGGTTATCTTCGTTGACTGTTAATGTAACAGAAGCTCTTGTTTGTTCATCCTTTGCTGACTGTTGTTTTTACTTTTTCTGTGATTGAACTTTATTGTTATGGAGTGTGTTGAAGAAATTGATAGAAACAAAGGACTTGTTGGAATGGTGATCTGGTATTAACAGTACAAGTTCTTTCTGTATGTTATAACACATGCAGAGTTAATGTATAAGAATAAAAAGATAAGGAAACTAAAGTTTCATACCTTGCCTTGTAAAGCTCAGTGTTTTTAAAAGAACATTATAGAATTGGAACTATGTTGTCTCTGTTACAACTTTTATTTTATGTTCTATAGGTTTTATATTAGCTATTATGTCAATTCATTGATGTGTTAATTACATTTTTATCTAATTCATGTATCAGGGGCATTAGAAGATTTTCTTCTGCAAGTTTTCTTAACTATAATTGTTTTCGCAATGCAGCGTATTCGGATTGAAGGGATTAGAAAGGATCAATGGTTTCAGAAAAACTATTTGCCTATTAAACATAGAGAAGAAGAAGTGAATTTGGATGATTTCCGTGCTGTTTTTGATGACATTGAGGTTGGCTATTTTCAACTTTGTGTCATTTATTCTTCTAGATATTCATGACATCAACATTAGATACTAATAGTTGTTAATTGAGTTTAGAAAGTTTAATTGCCCTTTTAGCTGGTGCTATTTTGTAGGAATGTTATGTAGTGGAGCAGTCAGAAAATAAAGAGGGAGGTTCTTTGGTAATGAATGCATTTGAGATGATTACACTATCCCAGGGGTTGAATCTAGCAGCATTGTTCGACAGGCAACAGGTGCAGTGATATAGTCCAGTGTTCAGAAATTCTGCTGCTGGATGTGTCTTAAATTGAAGTCCTAGTGGACTATTATGGGTTTTAGTAGTGAATCTGACATTTGATCTACAGCATTATTTTTAATTAGTACTGCTTTCTGGTTGCTAAAACATGTGAATTTTAATGACATCTACAAATGAAATGTCTCCAGGTTAATGTCAACTTAGAACTACGGATAGATGTATGGCTATGGAAAATGTGAAATGTATATGGCCAATATATACATTCTCCAAATTTTAAATTTAATGGACAATAGTTAAATAAAATAAGAATTCCAGGAACTAATAGGCCAGAAGTGTTTGATCTGCTCTTTGAACAGAATTTTAATGCTCTACAACTAATTTCCAGCAATTCTGATGTTGTAAAGCTGAACCTCAAATATTGCTTTTATTTTTGTTTGATTTCTTTTGTAGTATGTGTTTGGATGTGGAGGTCTGAATATTAAAAAAGAAAATCTTAAAAGAACTTCTTCTTTCAGGATTATGTTAATCGGCAAACTCGTTTTGTGTCCCGCCAACCAGCAAATGTTATAATTTCAAACGTTGAAGCTGTTGCAAAATCTATGAAACTCAAGGTTCATTCACGTAATTACAAGGTATTGTAACATGTACTTCAAATCTCATGTATTTGTTCTTTTATCAGTATCTTATGTCTTTACTTTGACATTGAAATGTTGAGATATAATTTCTGTGGATATTGAGGTTCCACAGGCCATACTTCCTGATATTGTATTTGAAGCAGTTGTTAGAATTCCTTATCATATACAACTGAAACAGGTTCTTGTTAATGGTAGAATTCACTTCTTATAATATCCAATATGTGTAAGTGATAACATGGAAAGGGGCTAGATTTATCTCCACAGGACCAAAAGTAACAATACAGTTTATAATGCTACAGCAGCGGGGATAGTAAGCAAAATCATACAAAAAGAAAAAGGGGTTGAAAATTATATTTAGAATGATGCTATCACAAATTTTTTTCTAATTTTTGTGTTACTTTTGATGTGGATTTTTATACGATTAACTTGCAAATTGAATAATATTACTGTAATTAATGTGACAAAAGTTTAAGTCGATGTCACATCATTTGAAATGTAAAACTTGGGGTATAAATTTTGTAAGGATTGTGTTGTTCTTCTGTTTACCATACAATGTTGATATGTTAACAAATATAATCATGTAATGATTGGTCAATTTTCAAACCAATGTTTCAGAAAATGAGCGCAGACAAGTTTGAAAACATATGCACTGCAACTTGGCCAATAATAAAATAATTGGAAAGGAAGAAATGGGAAGATAAGAAATTCCAAATGACTTTTGGTTTTTCTATATCTAGCAGTTAGTTTAATGTAGGGGTTACTCAGGTTATTTGCTCAGTTGGTGCTCTTGTTTTAATATTGAACTATCTTCATGTTTTTTTCTTTTAATTTTTAATTTTTGGAATATCCACAGATAAGACTAGAAGGAATATCTGCTGGTAATGTTGGACAATTTGCAGTCGCCCTGGAGGTGAGTTCCTAGTTTTTTTTTTCTGCCATTCCATTTTTACTGCTTTTCCTAAGCTGTTCTTCAATACTAGGTTTTTGAAGTTGCACCATCCCTTTTCATGGTTGATGTTCGGAAGGCTGCTGGAGATACTCTTCAATATCACAAGGTTTGTGCAAACTTTATAAACTTGTGAGTTATTGAGATTTTTTGTTCAATGTTACTGAAAACAAATTATTAGATGGATAAAACATGTACATAAAATATTTCTTGGTTATAGAAATCATTAACTGTTTGTGTATGTATTGGATCATCAATATTGACTTAATTTGCATGTATGACAATCAGATAAATTGTCTTATACAAAATAATGTTTAAGAATCATCTGCTTATGGTGAAAAACTTGAGTTGTCATGATAATGCTACTGATATACATGAAAACTTTCATGTTCCTCTTTTGCAGTTCTACAAGAACTTATGTTCTAAACTAGAAAATATCATTTGGAAACCGGAGGGTTCCCATCTGCTTAGAACACAGACTTGCTGATCCTTTGGTGTGGATGTGATGCAATTCTGTCAGCAGATAGACTTGAGGAAGCTTGCTTTCCTGAAAACAATTTCTGTTGTAATATTTGTGTGTGCTTCATGTGTGAATTTGTTTTAAGGTCAATTACATCCTCTCCTCGGTATGACCATATTTTTCCTTTGTAGTATGTAAATGACCAAGTCCTCTGGACAGACCAGTCTATTTTGTATGTAGAGCTTTTATATTTTGTTAAACGCAATATAATTGTCACATATAGCAATATGAAAAATGTCATGCAATTGCAATTTGCATGCTGCATGTTTGATCCTCTCTTTGCTTTCTTTTGAATTGAATGAGAATTTTTGTTATTGCATTTCAGCGTGGCTTCTATCAAATTAAGTTGGGCCAAAGTATGGTTGTTTGTATAAATAGATGATTCTTTTAGGGGCATTTATTGATATTTGAAATTTACTTGGATCCATTTAAAAATGAATAAAGGAAATTCCACCAATTGTGAAATCACATGTTTTACTAAGTTTCAACAGCTTCAGCATATTCTTAGCATTTACATAATTATGATTAAAAGATTGGGGAAGAAAACTGAGTGAAGACTAGAGAGAGGCATGGTTAAAAGATAGGAATATAGAAGGTAAATTATAGGGTATGCAAAAGAACAGGTAGAAATCACAATTGTTGTGTACTTGGAGTTTCGGTTTCAGTTTCAACCCAAAATCAACCTCAATAGGGGTTGGTTCCTATTTCAAAAGTGGCGGAATCAATTGAGGTCAGTTCCTATTTTGAAAGTGGTGGAATCGATGGTTCTTAAGTAGGTTTTGGTTATACCACTTAAAGGAATTGGAACTGATCTGGATGGAGTACTAGGTTGAGTACTTGGAATTATAAGAGTTTGTTTCTATTCTTGCTATGGATGATGGTGGATTGGATGCTTCTTTCTGTGACCCGTTTACATGAAATCTGAATTTTGGTGGGAATCTTAATAATATGGAAACTTAAATGGTCTGTTGATTTGAATGGTTCAAGGTTCTCTTAATGAAATGGGTGAAGATTGTAGATATTGGATCATTGAGATATGGGGATATATTCAGTCGCGATTTGTTGCATATAAAACAATTTCATATAATAGCTGGTTTAGTAAGATTGGATTTGAACTGAATCAGACTCAAACATGGGTTGAACTGAATTCAAACTGAAGTTTTGTGAATGAAACAGCTTGTTCCCCCAGCTGGCATATCCATGAGAGAAGATAATAGTTTTCATTTTATGATGGTCTCAATCGGTTTTTAGGTTGGGGAGGAAGAACAAAAGTAGCCACATAAGATTTACAGTTCGAGCAGTTTATACACTCTGGAGGCCTTGAACCCTATACCTTTTCATAATCCTTCTCTTTCACATCTTCATTTCCTCTTGAAAAACATAGAGGTTTTCAATATGAAAGCAATGATGAGCCTGACGACCACTCTTTCCTGCATAGCCAATTTGGTAGTGTCTTGATGAAGCCAAGAGTGTCTTTGTGACCTGAAAGGAGAGAAATTATTCATATGCATTGCAGAATTTTTTGTAGTCTACTTGTAAAGGTAGAGATGAGACAAGGAAATATTTTAAAGAGTGGTGATATCTGTTAAAAAGAGAGCATCTGGCTCATGCCACTGCTTTGTTCAAAAAACAAATACAGCACTGCACTGCAAGTCAGCTTAAGGTTCTGAAGTGAATGCCCTTCATTCTGAATTTCCTTTTCAAGATATAGTAACTGTCAGTTCAAACTTTCAGTGTGGATTGGCTCAATATACAGGTCATGGCAGTGGCTTTTCATTTATCAGATTCAGTGTTTCTCAAACTCCATTTTCCTTTCGAGTCATCAAACTTTGACCATGATGAACAACAGCCAGAAGTTTATGGCTTCAACAAGAAGGGACGAATGATATATCTCCTCCAACCATATGATCTTGACAATCCAAATTGTCCCTGCATTGCCTTTGAAGAATGGAAAAATCCTGATAATCCTGCTCATTGGCAAATCAGAAACAAAGTTTCTGCTCTTAAGAGAAAGGGAAAAAAAAGTTCATGATCTTCCTCATGAAAGGTACAACTGTGCAGGAACGGAGATCCCACTATAGGACTTCTTATAGAACCTACTTGAAAAGCAGAGAGTTAAAAAGGAAAGAAAAACATAGAAGAATGGAGAAGTTTGCCATGGTCAGACCCAGTATTCGAGAATTATATATATCACACCAAAATATTCATTTCATTACTGATAAACAAAAGATTTGCAGTGTACAATTCATTATACAAGAGATGCCAGCAACTTTAGACTGGTTAAAAAAACAACCAGAAACAAGGTTGTCATGTCAGTAGACCAAAAAGGAACTGGCAACACCAAGCCTAAAAATCTGAGGCACCCAAAGATAGAACTGCCAAAGCAAACCGAAATAGAACTCAAGATCTCAACCGCAAAAAAAGGACACCTGACACTACCATGGACTGATTCAAACAACAGACTTCATCAGGCTGAAAATGAAGAAAGCTAGTCCAAACATACCATTATAGGAATGGATGAGTGAAGCTAAAACATAGGGCGTAGGATATGAAATCTAGTACCCACGAGAGGAAACCTAAAACCAGGACTTGGTAACTGTATTCTCTGGGAACCATGGCCATTAATGAGGCAGCAACCCACCAAAGGGGAGCTAAGCAGTCTTAACAAGCTTTCACATGTAAAGAAAGCCTGGAAAAAGGAATGTAGTGATAGGCCAAAGTTCCCAGGAAAACAACTAAGCTACTTGATAACTACTTGCAGGCCCAACCACTGACGAGCCAAAAAACATGCTGAACGCTGCTACCATGTAAACTGTCTGTAAATTTGTAATACTGTACTCAACCATAATGAACTTCTAGTCCTCCTTCTAGTTTCTTTGATCACTTCTTGATTTATAGGTAAAGGACATTCTATTTCCAACTCGGATTAAGAGAGGATATCGCATCTCCACAAACTTTCCAGAAGTTGTGCAACAATGCTGCTGCTAATTGAGTTGCAGTTCTGGAGATCCAATCCCACTAGAGTCTTGCCCATTTTTTTCAGGTAAGGCATGCTCTTGTTTGATACTTCAGAGCAACCTGACAAGGAAAGGACCTGCAAATTGAGCTTCTCCATATGTGATAGGACGGCAATGCCAGAATCAGTGATTGCACACTTTGACACATCCAGATCACTGAGAAACATGCAGTTGTCTGCAATTGCCACCAAACTTTTATCTGTAATCTTCCTGCAACCATCAAGTGACAATATCTCGAGAGTTTCACCATGTCGCCTGGCCAAGGCTGAAACTCCTTCATCTGTCAAATTCAAGCACCCACTAAGATTCACCTTAATAAGACCAGCTTCACAGGTCTCCAGAAGGGGGAGAATCCCGAGATCTGTTATGCCACATAGTCCACTGAGGTCTAGATGCTGAAGCTGAGGGCACAATTTCCCCAGCATGGCAAGGCTAGCATTTCCAAAACCTGAGCAGTTTCGTATAGATAAAG
This sequence comes from Anacardium occidentale, assembly GCA_026122585.1. Lineage (NCBI taxonomy): Eukaryota > Viridiplantae > Streptophyta > Magnoliopsida > Sapindales > Anacardiaceae > Anacardium > Anacardium occidentale. The sequence continues at coordinate 363,843 of JAJEJH010000292.1, forward strand.
ATCTTAGAGAATTGCAAGGAATGGGCATAGGGATATCCATTGCCATTTCCTTAATTCCCAAGCACTTCACTAGCGTAAGTGACTTCAGCTTTGTTGCAGCGTCAGACAGGACACCAGTTATACCTGATTGGCTAAGCCTGTTACACTCCTCCAATTGAAGGCTCTCAAGACAACCTGCAGCCTTAGCAAAGGCTATCAATCCATTGTCTGAGACAAAAAAGCACCTACGGAGGCACATCAGCTTCAGGTTTACACAGCCCTTTCCTATGGCTTCAAGACTCACATCTGTTATGCCCCCGCAGGAAGCAATATTCAAAGAAACCAATTTCTGCAAACCTTGCGCATTACCCATTACCCAAAAGCCCTTCTCACTCACATGTTGCAGACCACTGAGAACAAGATTAGTAACAGCTTTGCCATAGTACCCAATGACAGCCAGAGAAAAATCTGTGATTTCCAATGCCTGAAGCTTGACTCTCGTGAGGACAGAAGAAGCTGAAGACAACACACTAGATATTCCTTGATCCCTGACAAGAGGGCAGTCCTTGACAGAGATGTTCTGTAGATTGGTGCAAAACTTCCCAATTGCTTGCAGACCCTCATTGCCAATATTTGAACAAGATTCAAGGATCAGAGTAGTCAAATTTGGACAGCTCTGTGCTATTGCAATCAAAGCCTTATTGGTAATTGAAGGGCATTGGCAAAGTTCAAGCTTTTCCAACAAGTGGCATTCTTTCGCTATCTCTAAGAGACCTTCATCCCCAACAGATGGAACATTCCACAAGGAAAGAGATCTTAGAGACGGGCAGCAACGGGCTATTGCTGATAAACCAAAGTTGGTGACACCACGAACATTGTTGCTTCCCCGGATCGACAGCTTTCCAAGCCCCCCATGGCCACTTGTTCCAACAGCAATTGAAGCAAGTCTCATATCCGTAGCTTTCTTTCCCTCCAAGCACCTAGTAAGAAACCCATCATCCTCTTCACTAGATAGGATCATTTCAACATCGTTAGAAACAGAAGCAGGTCCCTCCTTGTCCTCCAACACCAAATCATTGCTTTTGCTCTGACAAATGTCAGCCTTGCGGATACTGCTCAATAACATAAGCCACCGCTTGGACACACAAGCAGCGGAACTCCTTTCTTTACCACCACGAAGGCGTCTAAAAATCTCAAAAAGGCATTCATCGGGAAGAACATCAAGTGAAGGTTGATTTTCCCACTCAAACAGACTTTCACTGATCCCAAATTGAGCACTGATGCAAACCCTTTTACGAGGAGGGCAGTACGAATCCACATAAGAGCCAATAGAGAACAGACAACCTCCCGAACGGAATTCATCATCTCCTGTAAATCCCATTAAAAACAATTCAATAAGCTAAGAGGCTCTAAATTTAGCATACACGAAAATCATACATAAAACAAATCAAAAAGGAAAAAAAAAAGACTCAGCTTTGAAAAAATTTCCATGTGATAACGAAAATCATTAAATGATCTACAAACCTAAAGAAGATTTCAAATTTATAAACAAAGAAATTTGATTGAACAAAACAAAATTAAAAAAATACCATCTAGTTCCTATAATAGGCGTCCCTAAATAAATTTTCAGTAGATCAAAGGCATCACTTCATATGTTCGGATGGAGTATGTAACACATATGATATACACTAAAACATCCGACTTAATTTATCCAAAATCATTCAAAACCGCATAAACATACCGCTGTAGTTGACAAGAGCAGGCATGACTGAAAACTTTGAAAGAAGAAGCCTCCACAGAGACAAAAACTCGCAACCAAAAAGATCAACAACAGGAAGCAGACGAGACACAATAACCCGAAAAAGCTTGAATGCATTTACAAGAAACGGAGCGGTGTATGTGGTTGCAGAAGAGAAACTCTCTATAACCCCACGAGTAGGGCAAAAAAAGAAGAGAAAAAGGATTCTGGTGTAGAGAGAATTGTTAGAGAATGTGCATACGATATGGGTTGACCATGAAACACAGAAGCTGTTAATCTTTTATGAAGGGTGAAGAAGAGAGAGAATAAGAGAAGGAAAAGCCGGGAAGATACATTGACTGACGCCAACCTCATACACATGCAAAGCAAGTGCAATGTATCTGACCTTCCTTCAAATTCACCGTACCATAATTTTCTAATCTCCATGCTTATCGTCTTTCCGTGGCTTTCCACGTACCGCCCCCGTAGCCCTGTACTCTTTTTTCTTTTCTTTTATTTTAAGGCTAAATGACTTATTCCCAGCAGACCAAATCTTATTCTTTAATTTTTAAAAATATTAATATATATTTATTAACTATATTTATTTATTTTTAAATTTTTTTTAGCAAAATAATTCAACTATTCTCTTAAAAATATAATAAAATTATTATTTAATAGTTAAAATAAAAAATAAAAACAACTATACATGAAAAAATTAATATTTTTATGATTAATTTTAATAATTTTTTTATATTTTTATAAAATTTATTTTATTATTTTTAAAATTAACTATGAGTGTTTAAATTTTTTAAAAATTAAATGATAAAATTTTTGTTTTACCCTTTGCTTTATTTTAATAATAATTAAAAAAATGATAAAAAGTTTGTTTCAGCTTGCAATAAGCCAAATCAGTATTTCCCACCCCAAGTTTGATAAACTCTGACCACCCTTTAAATTTGAAAAATTCATTTTCTCACCCAACTAATCAAACAAGTCTTTAAGTTTATCAATTAGAACATATTTATATTATTTTATGTTAATATTTTGAAAGGGGTATAGTTAATTTTATTTTGTCCTCAAAATTTAAAATATTACGATAACAATTTTGGTATACTAAATTGTAATTTTAAAACTTAGTTAAGAAAATTATTATATTCAACTAATATGTTTTGAGAATATAATTATAATTCTAAAAGTTTATAATATTGCACATTCTTAATTTATAATTTGTTCTTTTTTTAAGTATACATTATCCAATTTTTAAGGGACATAAAAAAAATTGAAAATTTCACTTAACACCTCTAAGATTTTAAAAAATTAAGTTTACTTTCAAACATATTATTATACGTTACAAACATCTCTATACCTGTACTAGTAATATTTTATTAAAATTAATATAAAGAAATTATTTTGTTAGGCAATTCTTTTGTTATTTTCAATAATTTATAAAAAAAAATTAACAAATTATAAATATAGACGAGAAAATAATTTTTTTTAAACGTAAAGAATGAGAATATGTCGTTTTATCAAACTTTAGTTGATAAATAATTATTTGCCCTTTTTAATACGTAGATTCACGTAACATTTTTTTTTCTAACGGAAAAATCTTTATTCTAAATTGAAATGATTATACAAAATAGGTGAAAACCCGAAGCAATCAATTCGAGGGCTAAATAGGATGAACCAGTTGAAGTGAATTTTACTTTTTTCACAGATGGGAAGAAGGGATTAGGCCAACAAGTTGAGCAAGTGACACAAGAAAATGAACAATTTGAGGAAATCTCTAATCCCACTTGTGTGATTAAATTATGTTAACCCATCCACTAATCTAATCCATGTTCTCCAATTAACATCTTTCTCTTCCTTTTTTAAACCAATGTCCAACTTTACTAATCCTTCAACTATAATGCTAATTAATAATAATTAATTGATTTAACAAGTCGCTATAGTTAATCAGAAAGACGAAAAGTTTCAATCAGAATCCATCACGTGAACTAGATGGTTAAAAAAAAAAAAGTTGTTATGACATCATAAATTTATCAATTTAAAATTTATTGTGCATTTTGGGTCAACTCAGGGGAATTAGAACGGATTTAGCAATCACTTACTAATAAGGTTGAATTTGAGTTGAATTAAGTTCGACGTCAACACAATTAATCGTGAATCAAATTTGATACCAAACTTGACAAATTTAATGGATATAAACTCAAGTTTGAGTTTGAATTCGATACTTAACAAATCAAATTAAGTTTTTTTACGAATTTTTTAGTAGAACTTTTTATCGAGGCTTCTAACAAGCTTTTAAACAAAATTTTTTTAAATATATCACTAAAATAATATTATTTTGATACATATTAATTTAAATGACGTCATTAAAGTTGACTAAGATTAAATTTTTCTAAATCCAAGAACCTGACAAGCTGAATATTGCTAAAGGTTAAACTTAAGGTTGAAAATATGAAAATCACAAATTTAAACTTATTTTAAATTTGAATAAATTCAATATAACTTTAACTTTGGCTGTGAACCCATTGTCAAATAAGGCCATAGGGAGAGACAGAGAAGTTCAAATTTTAGGATTTCACTTGATAAGAGTAAGAATAAGGCCAAATATTTTTTAACCCCCCAATCTTATTGAAAAACTCCCCTGCCCCAAATTGACTATTTCTTTTGTCCATGTTCCAGTTATACACCCTTAGTTTCATTATCAAAAGAGTAAATACTTGTAAAATTAACTCATACATATTTATGGGAAATTACCATATTAATAACAATTAGAGAAAATCATCAAATGTGAAAGTGAGACAGATACAGACAGGGGTGACATGGAGGATTCCCAAAATCAAGGGTAAGAATGTTCTATCACAAAAGATTGGGGATCAGCATGTAAATGGGCCTAAGAAAAAACAAATTAAGGGACCCATTTTCAAAATTCCAAATGGTTGTTGTTCAGGTTCTCTTCTCTTGGACAAGGTCAGGAAATACATGCATCCAATATGACTAGTATCAATTGAGAAGGTCTTATCATGAATACTGGCTTTGCTTAAAGCAAATGGGTGACAATCAATGAACACAGAAGAAACTTTGTCAATCTTCATCATCTTGAGCTCACACCAAAGTCATCCTCAAATGATAGAGGGAAAAAAAAATCCTGTATGAAATCTGAAGAGGCCAAAATATAAATTCAGATTGTAGTTGTAGGGCCTCATACACATCGCCTGAAGTTTTCGATATTAATTAACAACAAAACATTGATAGATCATCGATTTAAATCAATTCTCTATTAAATTCAGGTTAAAATATTAAAGAGAGTAGTATTTAATAATAATAATATAATTTATGTTTTTTTAATTTTTATTGTTAAATCATTTTATTAATTTATTTTTTAATCAATTTTATTTAGTCAATAGAGAATACTTAAATATTTTATCCCTAAAATTTTGTTAAATATTTTTTAGTTTAATTTATAATTAATTAGAATTAAAATAATTAAAAATTTTATTAATATAAATATAAATATTGGTGTTAATGATGAATAATTATATGTTCAGGTTAAATTGTAATTTTTTTTATTTTAGGGGGTTTTTAAATTAAAAATTTGAAATATTTTTTGAAAATTTGAAAGAGCTTTTTGAATTTTGAAAAAAATTTGAAAATGTTTCTGAAATTTATAAAATTTTAATATGTTTTTCAATAGTTTGAAAAATAATAATTATACTAAAAAAATATAATAAATTAAAGATATAAATATCTTATTACAAAGTATTAAAGTTATAATATATTTTCAAAATATATAGATGAATTTGATAATTTTTAAAATAAGATAGAAAAATTATCTATTTAACTATAATAAGTTTAAAAAATAATGTTTATATCGTAAACACATTTCTTTCACAGTGTTTAGATAAAATAACAAATATTTGAGTTAAAGTATAAATTTTTAAAATTTTAAACGTTTTTAAATTTAAAAAGAGTTTAGAGTATTTCTTAAAAATTTAAGAGAGTTTTTTAAAATTAAAAAAGTTTTGGACTGTATTGAAAAATTTTAAATTTTAATACACCTCTCCACAATTTTAAAAATGAAAATTACAATTTAAAAATATAGTAAATTAAAAATGTAAATATTAAATCACAAATTATAAAAATTATAGAATATTTTAAAAATAGATAAGTGAATATAATAAATTTTAAAATAATTACTTATTAATCTTTTAATAATTTTTAAAAAATAATATTTAAATATTAAATAATTTTTATTATAATATTTAAATAAAATAATATAAAGATTTTTTTATAATCAATTTTATGCAAATGTTAGGAAAATATTACTATATAGTTTAAATATGGCTAAAGGACTTGTTCCCACTCATAGTTTGAGACGAGGGCAAAATGTCACTTCCAAGGTTTCAAAAACCCAGTCTTCCACCATTGAAAGCATTTTTTTATAATTTTTATACTAAAATAACTAAAATATCCTTTTAAAAATTAGAAATTTATAATAAAATTATAAAAAAAATTTTTTTAAAAATTTTAAATTAAAAAAAGACAACAGCCATCAGCGGTGGTGGCCGTGACTAACTAGGGCTAGATTCAAATCGAATATATTCAGATTTGTTTTTAAGTTTGGTTCGAATGAGCCCAAAATAAATCGAACGAACCTGAACACGAACACGAACCCAAACTGTAATTTTAAAATTCAGTGAACATGAGCTCGAACGTGAACTATGCAAACAGAATACGAACATGAATCCGAACTCAAAATAAAAAAATTTTAATTATATTTTATTAATTATTTGTATTAATTATAATTTTTAATAAATATAAAAACAAATTATACGAATCGAATATGAATACGAATACGAGCTAAATACAAACTTAGTTATACGACTTTAACACGACTATGAACTTTGTTATAAAATATTCGACGAACACGAACACGAACCCGAACAAGAACCCGAATCCGAACCCGAACCTGAACAGTACGAAACGAGCTCGAACACAAACATGTGCCTGTTCACGTTCATGTTTGGTTTTGTTCGAATCCAACCCTACAGCTAACAAAGCCAGGTGGCCGTTTTCGACCACCTGGTTCCAGGGGAGGCCATATCTGGCCACCTCCACTGAAAAGAAAGGCCTGAAACGGTCGATAGGGCCAAGGACGACCCTTTTCGACCGTTTTTGATTGATTTTTCAGGCGGAAGTGACCGGATCTGACCACCTTTGCCTATACTAGAGGCGGCCAGATCTAGCCGCCTCCACCGAACGAGGAGGCTAGATTTGGCCTCTTCTGGAACCAGGTGGCCATTAGCTTTGTTAGCCACTCCAACGGTAGTGATTGTTGTTTTTTTTTTTTAAATTTAAATTTTTTTATAAATTTTATATTTATATAAAATTTATTTTATTATTTTATAAAATTTTAATATTAAAAAGATAAAAATGTCCCTGAATTATTATTGTTCATTAATATATTTAATATTAAATTTGATTAGAGGGTGGGAGACTGAGTTTTTGAAACGTTGGAGGTCGCACTTTGTCCCCGCCTTAAACTATGGGTGGGAATAAAACCTTTGGCCTTTAAAGATTCGTGCTTTCTTTTGACAGACCACCGATCGGCAGGTAGGCTGCTTGTTTATTATACTAATTAATTATTTCATGTGTACCTAATCAGGAATGATTATAATTCCAACTAGAATATTTTCTATTGTTATGTTATTATTTGTACCTAAAGCCATTTCAATATTATTATATTCAAAAGAGAAAATGTCCCGGTGGCTTCAGCTTTCCTGCTTGTAGCCAATTTTCCATGGAAGACCCTTCCTTGCCACCTCCCAAATACATTGATTTTTTGTTCTCCATTTGAAAAAGAAGCTGCAGCGATGGTACTGGCAGTTGCAGTGCATTAGTCCAATCATTTACCACTATTCCAAAGCACAGAGAAAGATGGAATTCAACAGGGTTTCACAATATGTATTGTTAAACTGTCAGGAATTATATATATATATATATATATATATATATATATATGTTTGGTGATTAAAATAAAAGGGGTAGGTCAAATATTCAATCCAAACAGAAGCATAAAATAAAAGACTATGAAATGGGAACACATGGGTTGTGGTCAAATGAATCTTTTGAAGTGCAGATTCATTCAGTACAGATTGTTGTTTTGTATTGTTAAACCCATCCAGTTTCCAGGAAGAAAACAGATGTAAAAGTAGAATAATCTATATATATTTAAGCTGTTCACATTCAATCAACTCGAGGTTTCTTGGACTATTCATTGTACAGAGATAGGAATGCTTGCTGTGCATGAACCTACTAGAACACCAAAGGTAATTTTAGATTGAGATGCATGATGATGCAAAAAAATTCCTTCTTGGAGGGCTTGACAGATTCAAATGGAAGGATCCTGAGGTTCTGGAAAGCTGGGAATGAAAATATAGGGAGGAATGAAATTAAAGTTGGACAAGTCATGAGTTGGAAAGTTAAATTAAAAGATTGGCATCATGTGTGCCGAGTCAGCTATCAGCTAGCCTAATCATTGAAACATAGGAATAAAGGAATGCCCCGTATTTTAAGAGGTATAAAGGTGAGAAAGAATCGGAAACAGTTGCAGCCTAGAACAGAGCTCTTTCGTGGAATTCTTTTGAATAGAAAAGTGGAGTGTTCGATGGATATATGTATGTGAACTGGAAGGAAACAATAAAATAGAGAAAATAGAGGCCAACACCACTATCATAAAGTAGTACAGAAGAACAAGAAAACCTGTTGATCAAATTGTTCTTCAATTTCCCCAAAGCTATTTACAGGATCCTCTTAATAACAGAAACGTAGGGATCTTTAGATATGTTAAACTAAGCCATATTTGCATTTCAATTGCTCAATCATACAATCCTTCATGCTCCCATACATCAACCAGAAAATCAACCATTTCCTGCAGTTAAAATTCTAATTAGCAAATGGAAAGAAAAAAAGAAAAGAAAAGATAAAGGTATGCAGTTTTTGTTGTATACAATAACAAATCTGATTATTGGTCCCTAGTGGCAAATGTTGTTTGGTTTATCTCTCCCCCTTTTTTGAGGGAGAGATATTGAGTTCCTCTTGAGGGTACAAGTGTATTTGGGCGAAGCTCAGCACCAGAAATGATTTAAGGAAAACAACACACAACTCAGATGACTTACACTGAGAGGGATGGGCCTGGGAAAAGGATTTCTAGTTCCAAGTAAACTTTCATACGTACCAGGCCAACTGCATAACACAAAAAGTGAAATATTTGAGAAAGTAACATGAAAATTGAAGCACAAGGATATTGCATACTGGGAAGTGAAGACATTCAATTATGAAAAAACCAGGATTATCATTTTTCTGCCAACATGTTTATTTACAAAATTATATTTATTCCTAGCTGGATTCGAACCAAGCTGAGCTTGAGTTCAACTTAATTAACAATAAGTCGACCCTGAGCTAGAGCTCAACGAGATTGAACTCAAGATTTAACGAGCCATGCCAAATTTTTAATGAGTTTTTTTTTTTTTGTTTAAATAAATCACCAAAACGATGTCGCTTTGATGAGTATTAATCAAAACGATTTTGTTTTAGTCGAATCAAATTTTTTTGAGCTTGCAAGCTTGACAAGTCAAACACCTTTTAAGCTCGAGCTCAATCATAAGAAAATTGCGAGCTCAAGCTTACTTGAATCGAGCTCGTTTCGAGCTTGTTTGAGCCTAACTCAAACTCAAACAAGCCCGGCTAGAACGCAGCCTTATTCCTAGATATGTTCATTTGAAACGTGCTCCTATTTGCTTCTGGTCACCACCAATATGTTTGTCAGAATAGCAATGTAAATGAGGACTAGCTACTTCAAAGCGGGAAATAAAAATTGTTTTGAAGAAAATCAGAAGGCAATGACATTTAATTGGCTGGAAGTGGAAGCTTTTGAATTAAAGTTTTTGAATGAACTAAAATAAGAGTAGTTAGAGACCTTGATTTAGGGTCCCAATGACGTCGAGTTTGGTTCTTTGACTTGCTACTTCCAATCCATTGAAGTCTTACTTGATTCCAGAGAAGAACACCTGCAATTAACAATGTTATCAACATCAAATTATTTGATCTAACAAATGGAATAGGAAATGCCTTGATCAAGACCATGGTTAATAACATTTTTGTGAACATAATTGACATCAAACTGCTGTAAACTTCTCGACCGCTTAAACCAAGTCAATTGATGATCGACACCTAATATGCACACAGCATTCATAAAAGTTTTCTCTGGCAACAAATCAAAAAGTGCCATATATACCAGAAATTGATCAGCAAACTAAAATTAAAATATCATTGAAACTTGCCATGATTAACAAATTCAGAATGGCTGCTTGTGCCATTATTTCCACTGCAGTGATTGAGGGTCTGATTTGATATGCTGATAGATGAAATGCTTCTCTGAGATTGACCTGCGCTGTTTTCCAAATCACATGTGCTCGAGCTCCAAAAATCATCTGATATGGTAGGTTTCTTCACAGTCCACCCTTGAATTTTCAATCTCTTTGATGGTTCATCTACAGCAATAATTGGCGTGGACTTGCTGCAGCACCCAAAGCAACCACTGCACTGTTGCAAATCAGGTTAAACCATATATGAATATACAACACACAGCCAGAGCAAGTTTTAAAAAAATTGAGTGAGACTGGATTAAATAGTTAACATAACAAAAAACAAAAATGTGATGCTTATCAGCATCTTTACTTTTCATATATATTTGTCTGAAGAAAGAGGAAAGAATAGGCACTTAAACTCTACAGCGCCACTAATTCATCAAAAATATCAAAAAAGAATTGATTAACATAACAATCAAATTGAGAAAACTACTAAGCCAAACAAGAAAACCACTTCTAAAGAACCCTAACAGTGCAGTTTTAGAAATATTCAGCAGAAGAAACAATATATTGTTTGAGGTACAAAAAGGAAGGGTTGAAAATTTGGCTCATAGTTGGACCAGACATTGTTAAATTTAAGGGTTTAATAAAGAAGTAAAAATGCAGATGAATTCTAGAAAAAATCAATTAATGTCACAGAAAAGCATTTCATTGCTTAAAAAACAAGCGGAAGACGTCCCAAACTACTCATGGAAGCCTAAGTTTTAATTTAACCAGTGAACTTTTCTATTCTGTTAACAAGAAAAGGACAAGTAGCCTTGATCTGAACCATAACCGCTCTACTCTTTTCCCCTTTTTGGAAGTGAAGTCTGATCTAATAAATCATGTCATGCAGATGGCTGAACTTGTAAAATTGAGCTGCTAAAAGTTTCGTTCTCCATATTCTTTCCCTAGTAAGAATTGCATTGGAAGAAAAACAGTTTAGTAACTTCAGTGTATAAGGTTGATCCCAGATGAAACTACTACTTATAAACATATACGTGATTAATTTAATTGTTCCACTTGGGGGCCTGCGACGACCATTTTCTCCAACAATCTCAGTATAAGATTAAACTGCTTGGGTGAGTGCAGGGGGACAATCCATCTGACCATGATGGATAGATATTAAATATAAAATGATGAAACTGTATCAGGCAGATATACAAACTTTCACAGAGATGCTTAGTTTCAAAGAAATCCCTCTAGAGTCCAGAGAATGGATCACAGTTATTCAAAAAGGGCCTATCAAGAAGCAACCTTAAAGAATTCTCTAATTTATTTGAAGAGTTTAAAATTCTCTATTTAAAAGGATCAACTAACCCAAAGAGTAGTTTTGTTCTAAATTTTTTCTTCTCAACAAAAAGAATATCTCCCGTAATATTTTCTCCTCCAGAAACTGGAGAAAGAAAAAGATTGCACAGTCCTTATTAACTCATACCAACATTTCCGCATTAAAATGTCCAAAAGCAATTGATTCTTCCTTCTCACCACCAGGAAAAATTCTTAACAAGAAACCTTCAAACCAAAAAAAAACTAAAAATAAATCACAAATTTGGTATTTTCGATCGCCGACAACAAGAAAACAAAGCCACTAGTCAAGGATGCTGTCAAGTTAAGCTAAGCTCCTTAATAGCAAAACTTGCATATGCACAACTACAAACAAACTCCACACAAAGAAAAAGCAAAATCTAGTTGTTTCGTGCAGTTCTTAAAAAAGAAATTCAAAGCAGGTTTTTCTTTCTTTTTCCCAATTGCATCAAATATAAATGGTGAGAAACAGATTTGAAATGAGTCGCTTACCCCATGCATCCTAGAAAGTGGTCGATCCAATCAGTAATGTAAGGGTTTATCATCCCCATATATGTAGATTTATGGATTCCGCCTACAAAAACAAGAAGATATTAAGATTTCTGCGATTCGTTATATCTCAAAAAAGGGAGCCTTTTCTGTTTTCGTTTTTATTTTAAACTGATTATGATTAATAGAGAGATTTACATTTTCCCACCCAAAGTTTGACTTTTAAAACTTTCGGCCCATAAATTACCTAAATCACATTAAATTTAGAAATTCTAGCTACTACACCCGCCACCCCCCCAACCAAAGAAAAGAACGTTTTTTTTGGATGTTTTGGTTCCAGATGGACTTCGTTGTTTGGTTCAAATGAATGGTAGCAAGTTAGTATAATAAAGAGCTTGTGAACCCTCCGATAAAATTTTAAGTTTTCAAATATCCATAACAATTTTGAATACTTACCACGTCGATATAAAATGCAAGGAAAGAAGAGGGAAAATGTAAGGGGGAAAAGAGAGTTTTGACGATAAATTTGATAAAGGGTTATTTGCAAATTTGTTAATTTGGGATGGTACAATAATTTAGCTAACTTTGTAGTCTGAGTTAGGTTTGGGCCAAAAATGTAATTTATATATTCAATGGTGAAAAAAATGTTATTAAGCCAAACCTTGGGTGGAAACCTATCGAATAAGAAAAAAAAATATAATAATGTAATAAATTTTGCATTTCAAATTACGTGCTTCCTGTGACAGAAATTTATATCCTAAAGTTTTGCACTTCAAATCAGATATGTTTCAGAGATGTTCATGTATCGCCACCAGATCAAGAGTCTGCTGAGCATGGAGCCTCTAGAAATCACCATTGATACCTCTAAAAATCTCTCCAGCTCTTGCTGCTTCACCACTTCCCTTCAATAATCAGATCCCTGAATATGACTATTCTTCCTTCTTCAACATTTTGAGAGATTAGAACACTTGATCATTTATAATAGTAACTTTAGAAGATCTGAAGAGGAGGGGTTCAAATTGGCATGCATGTTCATTCATCAGTAATGCCAAATGAATGAGTTCAATTATTGTAAATACTCAACTATGACAAACAGCCAGATTTCAACCAGAAATTTGTAGCAGGATCAAAGAAACCATTCCCTAATGTATCAATGGTATTCCCTGTTTCTCTTACGCAGATTACAAGAGTTGATCTGTGTGTGTGGCAAGATAGAACAAATTTTGAAAAGAGAGATCAAATTAAAACACAATAAAATAAGGCTGAAAAACAAAAGAATGTTCAAAAGCGTAAAAAAACTCAATTTTAAACTTTAGAATAATTCTACTTCATCATTTCAAGTTATTTTCCCTGTTTAAAGAGAAGAGACGCAAGGCTGGCCCTCCATCCATATATCAGTGATGGCTCATGTTTTTTGGGTATCAGAGCAGCCAGCCCCGTCTGGGAGCTGTGAGTGGGTGCAATCTCCCGCTTAGCATTTGTTTCCATGAACCTGAAAAAGATACCAAGAAGAATATTACAGATACTACTACAGGTACAGTTGATTAAAAAGCTATGGTTATAGATTCCAGAAAGAGTCTATATCAATTATATGCCTCCTACAGGTTACCATAAACACTGTGCAACTAAGAAGATAGTAACAAGCACACATTTATAAATCATAAACACACTACACCAAGGATATTTTCAGAATGCTAGTTAAGAATAATAGATATTAAGAACTACTGCAAATAGTAGAGGAAAATTTATCGAAACCTTGAATAATCCCAAAAATGATAGCTTAACTGTTTCAAAATTTTAGTGGAATTTATACCTCAAAACTCATGTATAAGCCAAGGCACTAGCCTGGTGATAAATAAAGAGGTCCACAAGCTCAATTATCATCACATCAGCTAGAAGTCATTTAATATGAAAAGGCCTCACGTAATTCAACTCAACTGAAAAAAAACAGTTTAGACACATATTTATGTATGATGCAGATTCTAGGCCACAATTTGAACCCAAGGTTGTAGCCTCAACTAATAACCATGAGTCAGATTCCGCAACTGATAAGCTGTATGGAAGGAGTTTACACAACCAGATGTCTCTCCATGGTACAGAAATACAGAGGGGAAGCACCAGAGCATGTCAAACTTTGTTCATTTCCATGAATGTAGAGACCTTTTCACAAGACATACTAAAAGGGGCAATTCCAGGAAACCCATTTAATAGTCAATTCTATTCTACCATAACTAATAAATAATGTTATTGTCACGTTTATTCCTTCACATCCTCACTCAAACAACTCTTACTACTTTGATCAATATAATGAATAAAAAATGATTCAAATTATACAATTTTCATCCTTCAAATGAAAAAGAACTAAATTTGAAAAGTAAAATGAGAGACTATGGCCACATAAATTGCCATGGATAACAAAATATGAGAAGAACCAAAAAAGTTAACAAAAATTCAATGAGAGATTGCAAACCAAGAAAGAATGCTGAAGATAACATACATGAATGGGATTGGTCCTTCATTTGCAACCGTTGACATTCCTTGTCGTTGCTTGTGCTTAGGATTAGAAGAGCAAATTATGTATACACGTCCACGACGTTTTACTGTCTTACAAAACTCACACATCTTCTTTACTGATGATCGCACCTTCATTGTAACTGAAACTAAAAATAAAGCCATCAGATTATATATCTCCATATATTTAAACAGTCATAACGCTTCAATTGAATTAACAGTCGCATAAATTGCTATTCCCTATTCATTGCGCTCACATAGATTTCAAAATTCCCAATGAAGATCCCTTTTGAATTTGACATCACCACGTCCTAAAACACTACAAAGAACACTTATATATAAATATAACCCAAAACCATTTGTTCATCTCATACCCAAATTTGAGCTTAATTTCTCATTACATAAATTGTAGTTAAATCGGGACAAGTATAAATTATACTATAAATTCATCACAAAACATGAAAACAATTCGATTTAACGCATCAAATGAAGTAGTTAACAATTCGAACGAGGCGAAGAAACACGCTATAGACACCGCTTAAAATTACAAAAATTAACATCAGTACTATTCTTTAGCTATTAAAACAAATGGAAACCCTAGAGTATTAAAGGCATTTACAAATAGTTAAATAGAATGTCAAAAATTTTCATGTAATATGTTGAATAAAATTGACACAAAAAAATTGCATGTATTGATGTATAGTACCTGCTCTGGTTTTTGAGTAACCGCTTGGTACTGTAGTCTGTTTTCTGCAAATTTCACCTTGTTCATTGATGATAATGTGGTGGTGTTTAGGGTTAGCTCTTGGGCTGGGCCAAACCATTGGCAAGTTTCAGCCCAAGTAGTTAGTAATTGCTGCCATTAGCATATTAAGGCTAAATTCGAGCTGAGCCGAGCTCTCTATAGGAGCCAAACTTAAGCCCAAAACTTGAGCTTGAGCTCAAGCCCAAGCTCAACTAGTTTGAGATAAGTCGAGCTTGAGCTTGACTCGATTTGATTCTTTGAACATCTTAAATATTTAAAATGATGTCATTGTGATGCATATTTCAAATTTAATATCACAAACTTGCAAATTTCAGACTCGAACTCATGAAAGGCAAGTTTGTTTCATGTTAACTTATATTGAATTCAAACTTAATTAACTCAATTCAAATTCAAACCTAATTACCTTTGTCATCATCTTCATAAGATTGCAATATCAATTAAAATCTATTATTGAATAAGCATTCACACTCTATGCATCCGTGCAAAGTTCATTGAAGTAAAAACTTCATTAAAAAAATTGCACAGAATATTCTCTAAAAAATATTTAAAAAGTCTCCTTGCAAAACACACAAATCAAGAATTATTAGCGAAAAAAGGAAAAAGAAAAAGAGAAATCATGTCTTTAAGAACATAAGAAATAAGTAATATGAAACTCAAGGATGATTAAGGTGCAGTGCAGAATTGGAGCTGTTGAAAATGGAGAAAACATAATCAAGAAGATACCCATAACTACCTGTCTCTTGACAGTGGCAATCACCATTGAATGTCCCCCAACAGTTGAGTCATGAAATAAGATTATGAACTGCTCATCCAGATGAAGGTCATTTCCAATTACCAACCTTCCCTTTCTCCTTAATTGTCCACTCGCCACCCATATTAAACACAAGCAGTTAAGTCATTTTCCTTAGTAGCAATTAATATGTCAAGTGTCAGATGAGATATTCTTGATAAAGCATCAATAATTACATGTTCCCTTCCCTTTTTATACTTATTGTCATAATCATACTGCATTTGGCTACCTTAGCTTGTTGAGAAGGGGAGGTTAACTTTTGTTCCAGCAAATGCTCAAGGCTTTAAAGATCAATCCTAATGGTAAAGTGTTGGTTTTCTCAAGGAGTTCTTCCACTTCCTAATGACAAAAATGATGGCCAACATCTCCTTTTCATATAGGTTGATAACATCTGGGTTCTTGGGTACAAAGTCTGGCTAATAAAAGCAACTGCATGCATGGCCTTCTTGCATGAAAATCGCCCTCATTAGCAGCCTAGTTAGAGGCCAAACTAATTTACCATAACCTTTGATGAATATCGTATAGAATCAAACTGAATTTCATAGTTAAGTTTGAACTTGGACCTACAAAAGAAGAATACAAAGAGAACAAAAGTTTGAAAGGGATATCTTGATGGTAAGTAAGATTTAGAGGTATTTTAAAATATAAGTAAGGTATCAAATACATGGGCTCTAGAGAGGGAAGCTTCTGGCATTGTCTCCACATAAAAAAAATTAGGCCAATCTGAAGACCTTTGAGTTAATGTTAGCCTCTAATGTCCCAGTAGATAAAAGATTAGAGATGTTCATAATCTTACTTATTTAAAATAAAAGAGATTATGACAATTAGAAGTGTCAAATAGGTCAAGTTAGGTTATGGGTTGATCTGGTTTAAAAAATTCAGTTTCTAATGATTTGAGATGAAAATCTTTGTCTAAAATTTTTTTAAAATTCGAGATGCAGCCCATATCCTTTAAGATCATGTCTCCAGGGGCTTTCAACAGACAGATATGTAAACAATAATAAACCAATTTGTTATTTTCATCATGAAAGTAATATTAATCGAAGTCAAAATATAGTTATTTGTAATTAGAATATAATTTCATCAAATGGATATCATGGTATGATTACATAGAAACCTTCTATCACCTGACCAATATATATATATATATATATATATATATATATATTTTTTTTTTTTTCATGGTTCACTTGATAGAGAGGCTAAATTATTACTTAAATCTTCATTTTTCTCATATATAAAGTAAAAGTTTTTAACTCGATGAACTTCTTTGTTACGAATGTTTTTATGCTAAAAATGGTGTTATACAAAAAAAAAATTATGTTTGAAGTCAACTTTTGAAACTTATTTTAATAAATAATGACTTGATGATTAGTGATTTCAAGTTTACAAGATTAAAAAATCTAAAAAGACTATTTATCTTTTAAAAATCTCAGATTAAGATAATCGAGATCATTGCTTCATATAATATATCAATTTCTTTAAATCGCAAGTCTTATCTCCTAAAATTTAATAACAAACTGATGAAAACATTTTTACTATTTTGTGAAAACCACTATATATGAGACGTAAACTCATATATAGTTTTTGGGTGAAGCCACGTAAAAATCTTTTTTTTTTTTCATTCTTTGTTTCAAATTTTTGTATTTTTACATCTAAGTTTTATTGATCTTTTAATGTCTAGAAAAATTATTTGTAATTGAAATAATATTTCAAGATAAAATCTCGTCAAAATTATTCATTTAAGATTCTATTTTATTATAATTAAAATATGGTTTGATAACGTATATTATTCCTTTTTAACATTCTCTTAAAAAGGAAAAAAAAAATATCTTATATAGATCCTCATTGACCATTAATGCCTAAAATATTTTCAAATTCTAATGGCTCACATATTGTCTCCATCAGATGAACAGGGCACATCAGTGACCTCATCACCACTAATAAAGTACACACAAAACTATATTAAGAGCTTAATTAGTAATTAATTCGGTTAATATTATCCTTATCTTAAGCCGCCCACATTTTCCATTCAACATCACCAACTTGGGAGGCATGCGACGGCTGGCTCTACCCACCCACCAGTCCACACGACACAAGCACACAAAAGGAAGCCATACTCGACGAGTTATAATCATGATTAGGTATTTCTTAATGAGGTATCATTTACTTGCATCTTTACAAATAAGATAGCTTTATCGGCAACAATACATGCATAATGACAAGAAAGAATGAGGTAACATGCAGGACTGATATCGTGCATTATTGGGTGACCATATGGAAGCAATGGCCACTCAAAAAAGAACCCGATGTTTCTTGAAAGCTGACTGCTTTATGTATACTTTAAGTTAAAAATTGAAACTTAATGTATAATATTATTAAAGCTTGGTGAGGTCAGGAAGAAAGTGGACCTGGGAAGCATCTAAACCCTAAAATTTGACGTAACTTTTGATCGATGTGTTGATTCTTGATTCAATAATTCTTATTGGTGGCTTCTACCCATTAATATTTAATTGGCCCTCGAATGAAAGGTTCTTAATTTTAGGCTTATGTCACCACTGATGCATACTTAATCCAACTAATTAATTATTAATTAAAGGTTGGCTCGTTGTCATGGTCATAGAGTTCATGCAAGTTTATTCTAACGTGAAAAACAAGTAAGAATAATTTCAAACAATTTTATCTCAAATCCTTCATAATATATCCCATAATATTTTATTATACATTGCCAAATTCGGATCATAACGCAAGAAAAAATTAGTTGTGATTATTTTTTTTCCATTGCACAAGTTCTACGATTAAGTTTTTTGAAAAAATGAAGTCGACAATTAGTATATTTTTCTATCAGATCTCTCAATCTTCATTAAATCTTCATATTAGTATGCTTCTCGATCTAAAGTATGTAACAATGTTATAATTTTAATTTATTGTTTTGTTGGTTATTGTTCATCGAGTGGTATAAAGATTACAAATTATTGTTGATTTGTGATTTTGCTTTAGATGAGATTTAAAACTCGTGTTCACATATTAAACCTTTGTATTTTTAATCTAATTGGATTCTAAGTTTCGGTCAAAAAACAAAAAAATATAGGTAAAAAAAGTAGTGTCGACCTAATCACTAAATTTTTGTTAGAATTGGTCAAATTGACTGATATCGTATTAGTCAAATTCTATTGAATTCAATTGACAATATATTTCGACCAATATTCACTTAACCTTTAAAGTGTACACTTTTGCTATTGTATAACGCTATCCAACATGAGTTCCGCTTAGATTTTTTTTTTTTTTTTGTGATTTTCATGTCATTGTTTATGTATTATTATTAAACTATTTTATTTTATTTCTTTATGTTAGGTCGGTACTGACATACAATTTGATTACGAAGGATACTTTCAATAAGTGAAAATTTGCCGGTTTTTCTTTTTAATAATACAATTGAATCCCATTTTTTTTATACATAAGACAAATATGATAATCAAATTACTCGTTCTATTACTGATCTTATTATCTTAATAATAAAAAATTATAAAAATTCTTTTATTATTTGAAGAATTAAAAAATAATGTTAATAATAAAAAATAAATTATTAAAATAATTAAATATAATATAAATCAAACACTTCTTTCGGGTTTTATTAAGATGTTAAAGACGAGATAAATTTGTATTAAAATAATTGGTTAAATTAGTACAGTGTGAAAATTGTTAATTATTTTTAAACCCCATAAAAGTTAATTATTTTAATTAATATCCCTTCTTTTTCATCAATTGTAAGAGAGTTGTTGAGGCTAGACTTTTGGAAACTAAGGTCACTATAACTTTAAATCTGAAATATCTAGGAATAGAATAATAGAGATATATAATATAAATTTATTTTAGGTCTAATTGTTGGTCGGTTTCAACTTTTTCGAGGGTTGAAATTAAGATCAAAATTGACTAGTTTTTAAAACCAAATCGAAACTTAATTTAGATAGGCTAACTTTTAATTAAGAATCAAATCGAATCAAAACATTGAGTATCTAATTATTTGGATTTTCCCAGATTCTTATAATTATCCTTAATAAATTATTTATTTTTATACGAAAATATGTAGGGTAGTTGGTTTGAAATTTCACATTGTGGAGTGCCCCACTTACCCTTCTGAAGGTTATGAATGTAAAAGTACTCCCCATTTTATATTGAAATAAAATTGGATGACGAACAAAAGGGGAGCAATATGGGACACACAATGAGGCCGGGCCACAATCTCAGAACCCATTCCCAATTATAAGACGACAAGGAAGATGTTGAAAAAAAACAGATTCTGTTCCCACATGACTATCATTCCAACCCAACTATTGTTAATAGCTTACAATGGCCCCCTCCTCTTTTTAAGACCTCCAGATTTCCCCCTTGCCATGCTTCCATGCCGAATCTTCAAATTAGGATTCATATCCGACTGCTTTTACTTGAGAAAAATACTATTTTTGTTGAATGTTTTTACCGAATTCAATACCCCGATTGATATGTGCAAAGATTTCATAGCTACTAAAATTACGAACATTAGTTGGGGTATGGAATTCCCCAAAAATAGGAGTGCCCTTTGTTAATGTATCAACACATTATTCTATTGGTTGATTCAAGAGTATTTAAGAGCCACCTTCCCGGTGCAAATATAGAAAGGTTGAGTACAATAGTGGGTCATTTTATTGCTGATGTATGCGAGGGAATTAACAAGGAAACAAAGAAAGAAAATATATTATTAAACTTTATAATATAAATTGAATTGCTTGGAATGTTTGGTCATGATCATAATATTTCTAGAACCCACAAGGAAGTTACGATTTTGACCTTCTACATTCACTTGCAAGCAGTAAAAAAGAGAAAAATGATGAAGGCAATATCCATTGAAATTCACTTAGCGAATAAGATTCAAGAAGATTATACTGACAAGTTTTCTACATGGGGAAGATGGATCCAGTCGGTAATTTCGAAGAAAATATATTTACAAAATGGGTACGATCAGGGAGAGACAAAGAACTGACAGAAAAGTTTTTATACAGAAATTGTACATGAATTTGATGGATCAGTAGGAGTAACCCAAGCGTTGAACCCCACGATCTCTGAGTATTCCAGTGTACAGAGCCACCCTGTTTGCAGGCATTCCTCCAGTCTTCTTGAACTCTGATGTAGATGACGATGAGGACGGAGGGACTTTTCCGAAAACACCATGTTGTCTCCTGAACTCTTTTCCATTCCCTCTTGGATCCACAACGTCTTCTGCAAACTGCACTCTCTTCTTCTTCTTCTTCTTCGTCTTCTCTCTCTTTTCCCCCTCTGTATGTGTGAACCAAAAAGATCAATAACAACCCAACATAAACATATATTAATTAATTAATTAATTAATTAATTAATACAAGAATCCTCTGTTTATGTAATTTACCAGCAGAAATACAAGATCGTAGGACTTGCACTTGTGGGGTTTCATGAGGAATTTGATCAATGGAAAATTCGGTTGTTGGGGGTGATTTCTGCAGGCGAAAAGCCAGAAGAATTACTGTACCCGAAACAGCGGCCATGGCGGTGGCTAGGACTACTCCTTGAGAGGTCAATATTGAAGACATAGGGAAGATGATAAAATTTTTAAACAAAAAGGCAAGTCGATGAATGAAAATGAGAAGGGGAGCTTCCGTCTTTGCACAGAGACAACGATAAATAAGAGTAAGATATGATGGATGATGCCATGGTCATGGAGTGAATTAAATATTAATTTTTTATGGGGAAAGTGAGGATGATTTTTATCTTTTATTTGTTTCTTTGTGCAGATTTAACAGTGTGATTAATATTTAATTAATTATTTTTAACCACATATGTAACCTTGTGCTCTGGCTCAGGTTGCAACTGTTACCCAATGACTTTTGCCCGTGCACGGCAGTCCTTCGGCGAGGTCGCCCTCGTTTCTTGTTTGGTACGCCTACTACACTGTATAGAAGAATTTAAAAATAAAGATGGCGTGTGCCAGAAGATTGGAGTTCTAAGGTGCTTAGAGCCAACTGAGAGAACTGGGACCGAACTGCATATCTAAAGATGGCAGAACCTTGTTGAACTCAAATCATTTAAGCGTCCATGCAGTAGGATTAGGCAATTACCCATTTACTCCATTGACATTTCAAGTCAAGATTTAGAAAAACCAAGTGTGAACATAAATATTTGCGTTTGAATCATGGATCAATTCAGGCTACAGTTGATGAACAATTTTGTCCAAGGATTAGCTACAAGTCTGAAACCACAACAATGGTTTCACAACCAGCCGACAACTAAAGCCTTTAGACAGTCTATGGGATTTGCTTGAAAGTTCTTGGCTTGAAGGGCCTGAGCTATATCAGTAAACATCATCTCCATCGTCCTTTTCTGCCAATTCAGTATCGGTTGAACTGATGCACTCTCTGGGATACACTCTGGTTACAATGGAATGACAATGATAGACAGTAAAGCTCTCTCCTGAATCAATCTTGCTAACAATCTCCAGTGACTATTCCTTTGGTATAAGATGCGATGCACCAACCTCCTCAACCATAGTATCATCAGAGTTTCAGCTAAAGTAGCTTTCAAGAAAATACTGATTTTCAATGAAGATGAAATCCTTTGCTCTACCGATGGCAGTTATATATGCATGCTGAATGCTTCGGTCAATGATGCTATCCTTCCCACTGGTCAGCCCCGCCCTTGCTGCATCCTGATGAGTTTCAGGAGAGCCAAAAGCTGCCCCATCATCAATGGACTGAAACAATTGAACAGGAAATATTACAGGAGATGGGGGTATGAATAAATCAACTAGTTATTTTAGTATGATGAACAAATCCTTCCCGCCTTGTCTCCTCCACCTCTGCTCAAAATTGAACAATACATCCCAGGCATTTGGTCCTTCCAATCGGCAGTGGACATCCTGCCAAGGCTCCCTTGGTCCTCCTTGCAATTGAGGCGCCAGGGAAACGGGGTTGATGAAAATCATTATGATGTTCTGTGTCCGATGTCCTGAAAATGGGATGGAAGGGAATGCTGTATCTCCCATGACATGGATCAATGCCACCAATAAAACTTACTATCCTTCTCTTATTTGATGTTCCACTGGGCATTTTCCTACCCAGAACTAGGGACTTCTGGTGATGAGTAAAGACTTCTGGTGACGAGTAAAATTAGCAGAGATCTCCAGGTCCTAGACAATGCTCCGGCCATTATCAGGATTATGTGGACATAAAACACAATGGACTCCAGTGTTATGGAAGTAAGCTCCAGAGTCTTCATCGTGTAGCCATCACCCCGTCATTTTTCAGTAACTTACATCATGTCCTGTAATCCCATACTAGCATCAGAACTGTGACACCTTCTCTGGCCTTCCTTTAAGCAGCTCGCCCAGAGTCATTTTGCCTACCTTATTAAGGTGATCTTCGCCTCCTTGCTTTGGCAGTGCTAATAAGGCTATTCAGAGTGAGCATGCTTAGAAAAACTTTCCAGATCGATATCATAGATTATCACACATGAAGCATCCCGTGTAGAAAAATACTTGCCACAGGTACTTCAAATATCATTAAATGTGCTTAAATTCTTGGAACTGAAATCTATGCAAGAATGTTCGGTTAAGCACAACAGATATGGTAGCTCTTAAATTTGTTCACTACTAAGGCTAAAAGAGAGTTTTGAAGAACTTGATTGGTAAATGGCTGTGGATATATCAAGCAATAACCTTTGATTTTCAGGTTTATTATTTGATGACTAATTCCATGGATACTGATACCTGTTATGAATCTCATTACAGTAGCTACTTTGTCTTTCCAGCAGAAACTTCATCATGACTGTGTCTTTGTTAACATCACTATCATTATTCTAGCTACCAGCTCAGGGAAGGCGAAATCCATGACCAACTGTTGACTTTTTTATACATTTTTGTCCATGTTCACACATGAAGCAATTTACCTTATTGGCTTCTGAAAGATTATTAAATGTACAATAATAAAGCATAAAAGGTTTCTTGCTTAGTCTCTGCACATTAGATGAGCTACCCTTCCTCGACACCTAACAACTAGTCAATTGATTCTCCAGCCCAAGAGAAAGTAGTAAAGACAATTTATACAAATATTAACACCTTGCTGATGGAATTTTTTAATCCAAAAAATGCAGCAGCAGCAAGTTGCTTTATTGATCACACCAAGTTCATGCCTTCACTCATTTTGGATGAGCAGTGATCAAACATATAAAATCCTGCCGCCAACACTTGATTATAATTTATTACTGCTTAAACTAAAGGTGCAGAAGAGGGGCATGTCTGTCAGGCATCAGTCAGCGAAACACCTGATTCCAGCCTCCAAGCCAGAACAGAAGGCAACTCATTTCTGATAGTCGTATTTTCTTTCCAAATTTAAGATTAACAGTTGAATGTACAAGCTCAAGCTATAGGTTTAAGATTACAACCATGCATTTAATACAATAAATTTGTGAATAAAATAATGTGTATACATTTTTTATGCACATTTTATATACTTCAATGATATATCATCATATGATTGAGTATTAATTTATCTTTGACTTAAAATCATTTGATTGTATAATAACAAATCATTTGAGTGCATACAATATTGTAGAAAAAAAAAAGTGTGCACATTATAAAAAATAAGAGAAAAAAAAAATCTCATATCTTTCACGTTACAAAAGTGTTACATATATATACACATGATAGCAATAAAAAGTTGGATTATGTATCCAGATTATATGCCCAAATTTAAGGATGATCATAATTCAATAATATGTGTGAATCCACAGTGGAAGCCAATCTAAATACCTATTGCATCATTATCTCACCATTATCCTTGCCATATGAGACGTGAATTTTGACAGCCTTCCTTAAGCGAATGATTTTTACAAAGAAAAATCACTAAATCTATAATTATTTGACATCTTTAATGGTGGGATTGCCTCCCTTAAATTGCAAATGTTAAAGTCCCATTTATTGCATGAGATTGTGAAAGTGTGCTCATCCCAAGCTTTTAGTAAATACATCAGCGAGTTGATAATGAGATGATATATGATTGAAGGAAATAAGTCTGTCATCATGTTTCTGACGAACAAAATGACAATCTAGTTCAATGTGCTTTGTTTGTTCACAAAACACGATATTAAAAGCCATGTGAATAGTGTATTGATTATCATAAAATAAAGTTACTAGCTTTGGAATGTCAATGAACATGTCTTTAAGTATGTTTAGCCAAACTATCTCCTTGGTGACCTTAGCCATGGCTCAGTATTTGGCTTTTGCTGAAGAGAAAGAGATTGTAGGTTATATCTAAGAGCGCCAGGTCAATGGTGCATTGCCTAAAAATGTAATGAATTCTAAGACTGAGCGTCTGGTAGTAGGACAACTTCCCTAGTCAACGTCACAATATGTTTTGAGAACAAGACTATTGTAGCTAAGGTATAAAACACCATGTTCTAGAAATTGACATAAATAATTTACCACTCAAAGTCTCATGCTGATCAATAATGGAAGGGTTGTAAAACTCTTTAAATTGATACTAAAGTCTCACAACTTCACCTTTAAATGTCCAAGCTCAAACAAGCTACAAAACCATTCAAATTCATAAAAGTTTTCATACTAAAATTCAATCATAAACAAACGTTCTCCAACTCCACATCGATAATTAATAATCCTTTAAGAGAATCGTAGGAAGATGAAGTTTCAACATAATAAAAACTTGAAATAATTTGTACGTAATTGATTCAAACCTAAAGGAATAACCACCAATTTGAATACAATCCGACTTAATGATGGATTGCAAGATAAAAATCCTCAAGCTAAAGGATGAGTATCCTCCACCTTGAGTTGAACCAAAGATAAAAGATGTTTGAATTAAGTTTAAACGAACTTATCCACCTATTTGAATCTTATTTTCATTACTTTGATTCTTCACCACCAACCTTTTCTTACTAAAGAGTTGGATAAAGAAACGATTTCATATAAGCCACCAAAGTATCATGGAAAGCAAGCAAGCATAAAGCTTATGAAAATTTCTTTTCAACCAAAGAACCCTTTCAAATAAGTTTGCTTACCTTTTTATAGGCATGGGACAACCATAGTTAAATGGCTAAACTCTAGTTTGCCTAAAACTATATTATGAGTTACATGTTCTAAATAAAAGAAAAAGATTAAAATACAAATTAAATAAGTCCCCTAAAGCTAATTACATTGTATAATTTGAATATATATATATATATATATATATATATATATATATATTAAATTTGCATGTTTGTTTTTCATGTGGGTTCCCCATGACTAAATTGCATTTTCATGATCTTTAAGTTGATTGATTATTCTTAAATTCGAAGTTTAATGCACTTTGACATCATTGAAAATTATTAAAAACTTAAAAACCTTAAGGATGGTGCATTGGAGAAGCTTTAGAGGCCAAAGCATATAAGAATCCCTTGAAAAGGCATAAAATCCACGCTTAAGACAAAGTCAGGTCGTAGCACGTGGGTGCAAGTAAACAAAAGCAATGCACTAAGGCGTTGTGTTGTGGTGCTAAGTAAAACAGTTTTTTTGCCTCACTTATTTTCGACTTGTTTCTCACCCGAATTCACTTTCATTTTTTTTAGCTTTGTATAAAGCCACTTGACAAAAATTGACTCCTTGGTGTGTCGTTTTTTATGGTTGCAAGGTCCGACCACAATCCAAAGGCATTGGGAGCATTGTTATGCATGGTTGAAATCATGACTTCAAAGGCATATTTGGTTTTCTTTGCTAAGCATAAAGGGTTGTAATGCACTTTTGAGGGCTTGAAATACAAGTTGAGACTATCAAAAATTTGACTGATGAAATCACTTTTTATCTTACATATGATCACAAACTTAAATTCATATCATACTTTCCTTGTTAGAGAGGATTTGACTTCAGACCCAGACCTTTCACTTTACTCACCAAACACATGTTATCAACTTCTTGGGAAACTTTCTCCTTATCAATCACATGTTCTTCCTTATGCAAGGTAATCAATAAGGAGTTTAATGATTATTGTAAATGGCGTGACATTCAAAGGCATAAGATTGTGAGACATGCATTTATGAGAGAATGAATTACACAATCCACTAAATTACCTACACGTTTCTGGGTTGAAACAATTCATACTATTGTTTTCTTAAAGAATAAGACTCCATCATCTGTAATTAAGTTTGAGACTCCTAACCAAAAATGATATGGTAAAGTAAGGTCATGCAAAAACTTAAGAGTGTTTAACTACTAGACATATATTCAAGTTAAGGAAAAGGAAATTTGGCCTAGAGTTTTGAGTATTTATTGGTTATCCTAAAGGGGTAAAAGGATAAAAAGTTTGGATTCTAAGCCTTAAAAAATGCATCACTAGTAGAGATGTAATCTTCAAAGAAGACACATTTCCTTATCTAAGGTTAGATGAAGATAATTCTCAACCTCAAGTGGAGTTGGCAAATTTTGAGTTTAAAAAAGGCATAAGGAAACATGAACAAATTGAAGACGAAGTGGTCGACTAGGATATTGACACTAAGAATATTTTGGAGCATTTACCTGATTTGGTTATTGGTGATAATGGGGTAAAGGTAGAGTAACTTGACAATATTGACTTAAATAATAATTTAAGGGACTACAACCTAGCTAAAAATAGAGTCAAGAGGGATATTAGACCTCATAAACGTTATAGGTATACAAATATGGTAGCTATTACAGTAAATGTTAATGAGGAATAGATCAAATAACCTAAATTAGTTCATGAAGCCTTTACTGGAAACAAAACAATTTTGTGGAAAAAGCCTATGGATGAGGAGTTTAGCTTACTTATGAAGAACAACACACAAGAATTAATCAATAAACCAAAAGGAAACAGGGTTGTAGGCTACAAGTGGACTTTAAAAAGAAGCTAGGGATAGAAAAGGTGGAATCGACAGTGTGTAAGGCTCAACTTGTGGCCAAGGGCTTCACGCAAGTCGAGGGGGTAGATTACAATGAAATCTTCTCTCTTGTGGTGAAGTATTCAACAATTCGAGTGTTACTTTCATTGATGGTTCAATTTAATCTCAAGCTTTAACAACTAGACATCAAAACAACATTCCTTTATGGCGACTTAGAAGAATACATTTTGATGCAACAACCAGAAGGTTATAAGGTTGACAAGAGTAAGGTATGTTTGCTTAAGAAGTCTCTATATGGTTGAAGGCAGTTACCCCGCAAGTGGTATAAAAATTTTGGCATTTTTATGTTAAATTTTGGCTTTAAGAGATTTGCTTATGATCAATGTATGTGCTTTAAAAACTCAATGTCGACGTGGTCATCTATTTAGTACTTTATGTGGACAATATGTTGGTGGCTTGCAAAGACAAGTCTCAGATAAAAAAATTCAAAATTTTGATGAGTTCCAGGTTTGAGATGAAAGATTTAGGGGATGCAAGAAGAAATCTTAGGATGGATATTTTAATAAAAAGAGAGCTAGGAATGTTGTCATTATCTCAAACGAGTTACATTGACAAGATTATGAAAAATATAATGTGATGGAGTTTAAGACAGTTCAAACTACCTTAGGACAAAATTTTAAACTCTCTTGTGCTCAATGTCCTGTAAGTTCAAAAGAAAATGCAAGAATGACAACCATTCCTTACTCAAATGCAATAGGGAACTTGACGTATCTCATGATTTGTGCACAACCAGGTTTGGCATTTGTTATAAGCATGGTGAGTAGGTTCATGAGAAACCCAGGGCAGGCACACTGGGAAGCTCTCAAATGGGTACTAAAATACATTAAAGGTACTCGGACAGTTGGTCTATTATTCAAACAAAAGGTTGGAAAAGTTGAAGGACTTAAGAGTTTATGTTGATGTTGATTTTGTTGGTAGTATTGATACTAGACAATCAATGACAAGTTACACATTTATTTTATGGGGTAATGCAATTAGTTGGAAAACTAATGTAAACAGTTTCGACAACAGAGGTAGAGTATGTAGCAATTTTAAAGGTGGCCCAAAAAGCTGTATGATTGAAAGGTCTGATTGGTAGTATTGGTTTCAAACAAAAGCAAGTGGTTGTATTTCGTGACAGCCAAAGTGTGAATCACCTTAGTAAGAACTAGGTATTCCATGAGCGTACAAAGCATATTGACGTGAAGTTATACTTTGTTCGGGAATTGGTTCAATTGCTGTGAAGAAAAATAATAGAAGGGAGAATCCGACAGACTTGCTTACTAAGATGGTGACTTGTGAGAAGCAGAGACTCCGTATAAGCATTCTTCAAGTTGAATGAGTTCGAAGACTAATAAGGCAAGTTCCGATAAGGGTGTTCTTCTGCAGTCATCTATGGTTCAAGGTGGAGATTTGTTGACTTGTGTCCTATAGTTGATTAGTCCACATGGACTAGTAAGATGACTCAACAGTGAATCAGTTAGAAGAGGCTTTGACACAACAAATTCTGGCAAGGACAGCAAATTCTACCAAACCGAGGACTATACTGAAGGCTTAAAGGTGCAAGGATATTTTTTGTCACCAAATACGGTTAGGAGGATGTATGTTGGGTGGGTTTTTTTCTGGGTGTGTAATTTTGTGGGAAGGAGAGATTGTGAGAAAAATAAAGAGGAAATCATTTTTTCTCTGTATTGATTCCAATTTTTCAGAGGAAATATACCATTTTTCTCAGCTTGTCAATACAGTTCGTATGTCTCTTTATTGACAACTGAACCTCTTTAAATATGTTGTCTTAACTTCTCAATTTTTGCTATTTTCTTGATTTAATTTTACTTGCTGTATTCAACAAGGGTAATATTGTTGGCTTGACAATATTAAAAAGAGTTTTAAATATAGTAGTCCCATGAATGCATAGACATGCCACTTTTTCTATATATATAATGTTCACATGGAAGATGGCACAGCAAGGAAGCTAATATACACAGTCGTAATTGTGAAGCGAAGCCCTATTCATTAATTTTTGGGTAGGTTTAGGGTGTTTTAAGGAAGGTGTGGATGATTTCATTTGGCTTTAATTTGTAAGACTTCGCCAACTGTACCCTTTCAGTTAACCACTCCGTTCTTCATCTCTCTATATCTTCACTATCTCTGAGCCAATCTGTGCTTCATTCAGCATCTGTATCTTTTTCTGAGCCCTCTTGTATTTGTACTTTTCTCTCTCTCTCTCTCTCACTATCTCCACCGCTCTCTTCAAAATGGTGCAATCGAAGAAGTTTAGAGGTGTCAGGCAGCGCCACTGGGGTCCCTGGGTTTCTGAGATTCGCCACCCACTATTGTAAGCTCAATCAACCCATCTACATTGCTCTATAAGCTTTCAAATTTTTCTTTTTTCGTCAAAACATTTTATCCTTTTAGTTTAATTGTTTTGCTTTATATTTATAATTTCGGTTTCTGGTTGCACTCAACCGTTATAGGAAGAGAAGAGTGTGGCTGGGGACATACGAGACAGCCGAAGAAGCTGCTAGGGCTTATGATCAAGCTGCAATCCTAATGAGAGGACGAAATGCGAAAACAAATTTCCCAATAACACAAACTCCAACTGGGGACCCAAAACCTAGTCAAAGTTCGACCTCGGCACCTCCAAATGATTTATCCGAACTTCTGCACGCCAAGGTTCGGAAATGTAGCAAGGTAACATCACCTTCTATGATTTGTCTAAGGCTAGACACACAGAATTCTCGCATAGGAGTGTGGCAAAAGCGGGCTGGCCAACGCTCTGAGTCGAATTGGGTAATGACTGTCCAGCTTGGAAAGAACAATGCAGATGATGTTTCAGGAAACGCATTGCCTTTGGGCGCCGAGTTCCAACAGCTACCAGGGCCCAAACTCAAGGCAGAAATGGATGAAGAGGAGAGAATCGCACTGCAAATGATAGAGGAGCTTCTTAATCGGAATTGTCCCAGCCCTTCATCTGGGGTAGAAGACGGTGGATTTTATCCCTAGTACTTTCTTGGTTTGATGTGATTCTCCATTTTTAAACAGTTTGTATTTACTATTTAAGTATATGGCATGCATACAGTGAGTGAAAGAGAACGATTTGGGGCATATTATATGTATTGCGATAAATATTATATATAGAAATAAGAGTATCAGTGCTCATTTTTCTACGTCTAGGCAGCTAGATTGATACACTCCAGGTTACTTCTTACAAGACATTTCAGTTCTTTGTTTCTTTATAGCCACCAGCTGATCACGGAAGTTGGTTTATGAAGTTCTTGCCAATTCAGTATTACCAGCCCGTTCGTAGGTAACATTCGAAAAGAGCTCCTAATTAGCTGCATGCAAGAATATTCATAATGAAAGTCCCCAAGGAGGGTTGGCTTCTTCGCCACAAGAGTAAGGGTTCAAGTCACTATACAGCCATTCTAGAATTAAATTCATGAATTTACCATTGTGTTTACTTAGGATTTTATAACCTAGTGCCTGTTAAAAACATCAGCTAATATATAAAAAGAGCTAGCTACAGTAGAGATAAATCGTGGAAATGTCAAAGCTAATGCAAGGAAGGGCGTCCAACCAATCGCTACTTGTTTGTAGAGTTTGAGTTTTGGAAGGAGTTCCGTCTTCTTCAAAAGATTACCAAGCCGTCCATTTGGCATTTTAATAAGTTAGAATAACTTAAATAACATCATTTTAATATATATTAAATAAAATAATATTATTTTAATTAATAATAATTAAATATTTTTATACTCACAAGTTTAACAAGTTAAATATTTTTTAAATTTAAGTTTGATGTCAAGCTCGATAACACAAATCCTGTTAGATGATTTTTTTTTTAATGGACAACAATGAAAACCAATTAAAAGTATTTAAAATAAGATGAAATTATTTCAAATTTTATTTTTTTTATTTTTTTAAAATATTAAAATTTTTTTATAAATATGTTTTTAATTAAATAAATAATAATAATAAATTAAAATATAATAACTATAATCACTGTTAATAAATAGTTTAATGATTTAAAAAATTACTTACCTGGCATTTTTGTATGGAGATGTCTAAGCTGTACACTAACATTTATTAAAAAATTTCCTGCATAATGTGATAATCGTGTGAGGCTTTAAGACGATTACACAAATTATAACTCAAGCAGCATTTTTTCGGAACAACAACGTGGCTCAATATTCTTCATAGAGTGCACATTTAAGATCATTATGCCTTAAAATGTATATTTTAAGGCATTGAACGATAATTTATTAGCCAGGCTTGAATCATCAACTGCCTTAACAGTACCAATGAATTCCAGCTTGCAAAAGTCACAAAGAGAAAGGAAAGGCAGATTCTAGCATTCGTGAAATGGGCAGTTCCTTCGTCTTCATAATTAATTAATTAGTCCCATTAATTACAACTTATTAGCAATGGGGTACGTTATCATACGATCAGTTACTCTGACAAAAGCAGTTTTCCATTAACATATTTATTTGGCTTTATGGCTTTGTGGGTATAAATAATAGGCGAAAGGACTACTCCCACCCATGGTTTGAGGTGGGAAAGAGGTACCACCCCAAGATTTCAAAAACTCAGTCTCCCACCCTTTGATAAATTTTAATATTAAATATAATAATAAAAACTAACTATTTAGAAATAATTTTGTTATTTTGAGATTAAAATTTTATAAAATATTAAAAATAATTTTAAAAATTTTAAAAAAGCAACCAACCACCTTTATCGATGCCTACGACGATAGCTGTAGCTAATAAAGTCAGATGGTCGTTTTCGACCACTTGGTTCTAGGAGAGCTCAGATCCAACCACCTCCACCAAAAAAATCAGTAAAAAAGGGTCCGAAATGACCATCCTTGGTCCCACCAACCATTTTCGACCTTTCTTTCAAGCTGAAGAGGCCAAATATGGCCGCCTCTACTGAACGAGAAGACCAGATCTGACCACCTCTATCAAACGGGGAGGTCAGATCTGACCTCTCCTAAAACCAGGTGGCCAGAGATGGTCATCTAGTTTTGTTGGCAACAGCCACCGTTGCAAGCCCCGACGACGGTGGCTGGTTGCTTTTTTTTTTTAATTTTAAATTTAAAAATTATTTATTATAAATTTATTATAAATTTTTAATTTTTAAAATGATATTCTAGTTATTTTAATATAAAAATTATAAGAAATCTTCTAAAGATGGGAGATTAGGTTTTTAAAACCTTGGGGGTGGTACTTTGCCTGCACCTCAAACTATGGGTGGGAACAAGTCCTTTGGCCTAAATGATAGCATGAGCAAAATGTACAAGGTTATTGGTAGATCAAAAGGTGAGGGGTTGCTCCAGTATTGAAAGAGTAGACTCAGGGACAATATTGAACGAGGGATTAAACCCATTTTGTAAAAATTAGTCGAACATTGAAATCACTCTTTTAATAAATTCAAAACAAGATAAAACTAATGGTCTTAAGCTTGTAAAAGGGTGTATGTAACATTGAGTCCTAAGAATTCATAAAAACAAATATTACATAGATTGTTTTACTATATCAAACCTTTATGTATGTGACAAAATGGTATTAAAATCGAAAGGAGAGTTTTAAATATAGATAAGGTAAAAGAAATAAATAATTATTCATGTAAATGGTATCGAAAAAAATTAAATCGACTAAAAAGATTTTGGTAAGAATCTATTTGCTTCGATTTATAGTAAATCTATGAGTTTTATTTATGGGTATCCAGAAATAGAATGTAAAATTTCAATTATTTTTTAGTTATAGCAAATTGATGTGTTGTACATTTTACAGTTCCAAACTCGAGCCCTACATCATACTGTAATTTAGTTTTTAGCATCCATTGCATTGGACTCATGCTTTAATTTGTTCCCGTTGGAGACACCTTCAATTCCAAAAGCTTATTAAATGTATGGCAAATGCTTTAGCAGTAGTATTTAAACTTTAATTTCATAATTACCATAACTTTTTATTTTTTCATACTTAGTTGCAACGAACATCTAGTACCACAATCTAGTGCAACATGGGCACACACAAAGACATATTTATATTTGCCATAATAGGTTCTTTTGCAGTTCCTTGTTTTTCTGGGGGATCTAAGCATTCTTGGTGTATAATTTATGTTTCAGACATTTTAATTTTTCCTCTTTGTCAGATCATTTGGACTTCTGGGGTCGTTGTTCTATTGAAGTGTAATAAACCAGGTGAAGTCTATAATATGTAAAAGAATGTCTCCTAGTTGTGACTGAATCATTCTTTAACAGTCAGGGAAAAAAAAAAGAAACTTAATATTTTGGCTGAATAGTTGTTTCACACAGAATCCACACACATACAAGAAGTTCTATAACACGCAAATTGTTTTAGAGCAATTGAATATATATATATATCATAGTTAGAAATGTATTTTGGTCATTTTATTAAAAAAATTATAAAATAATAAAATAATTTTTTAAAAATATAAGATATTAATTAAATATTAGAAAACATTAACAAATTAAAAATTTTTTAAAAATTAAAAAAATTAATAACAATAATTGCCAACAGCGATGGTCATCAATAATAAAAACAAATTATCAGAAATAATCATTTGGTTCTAGGAGTGGTTAGATTTGATCACTTTATTTGGTGGATTTGATCGTCTCTTATTTTGAATGAGACAGCCAGACCTAACTGTCTCCGTTAACAAAAGTAGTCTAAAATAGTTAGAAATGGTCATTCTTTGCCTTATCAGTTATTTTCGATCATGGTTGTTAGCAGAGGTGGTCAAATCTGACCGCTTTTGCCAAAATATGTAACCGTTTCTACAACAAAATAGTTGTTTCTAACCACCTAATTCAATTAACAGCAGTCATTATTGCTGGTGACAATGACTACTTTTTTTATTTTTTAAAATTTATACATTTTTAAAAAAAGTTATAATATTTTTTAAAATTTTTAATATATTTGTATTTAAATATTATTTTATAATTTTATTATAAATTTTTTTTAATTAATAAGGGTATTATAGACATTTTATAAAACATGTTAGTGAAATTAGATGAAAAATATATAAAGGATAAGTGTTTGAGTTTTTAAAAATTAGAGGGTAAAATTTTATATTTAAGTGAAACCTTGGGTGGGAATAAGTTCTTTGGCCATATATATAACTTTAAAAAAAAAAAAAAATCACCTAAAAAAGTAAATCCATCTTTAATTACGCATAGCGTACTTCTTTCTTACATCAAAATTTGTTTTCATTGGTGTTGTTTCGACACATTTTTAGAATAAATAACATGTATGGTCAATAAATTATTTGTTAATAGTGATTATATTTATTATATTTTAATTTATTATAAAAATATAATCAATTTTTTATTTTATTAATTGTTAGATTACTGTTTTTTTTTTTTAAGATAACAATAAAGAACAATTAAAAGTATTTAATATAGGATAAAATTACTTTGGGTTTGGTTTTTATTTTCTTAAAATACTTAAAAAATTATATATATATTTTTAATTAAATAAATAATAATTTAATGACAATAAATTAAAACATAATAATTATTGTCATTATTAGTAAATAGTTTGATGATAAAAAATATTACTTACCTGGCATTTTTATGCGGAGATGTGTGGCTGTACAAAATTTAAACTCAAGCAGTACTTTGTCGAAACAACAACCTGGCTCAGTATTCTTCATGGAGTGCACATTTAAGATCATTATGCCTTAAAATTTATATTTTAAGGCATTGAACGATGATTTATTAGCCAGGCTTGGATCTTCAACTGCCTTAACAGCCACCAATAAATTCCAGCTTGTAAAAGTCACAAGGAGAAAGGAAAGGCAGATGCTAGCATGCATGAATCTGAGTAGTTCCTTTTCCTGCATAATTCTATATCTTTATAAAATAAGATTACGTAAACAAAAAACAACGAACACGAACTCTGAAAAATAGATTAAACTCAAACTAATCGAAGCTATGCAACACTATCAAGCAACACTCTCTTCGTAAACCCTGTTTAATGGATTCCTTCCTTATCGTGCTTCAATAATGAACCAACACTCAAAGTATTATAGGAATCGCCTTTAAAAAAACCCTTGACTCATCAGGATCTTACATTTTACTGGTCTCGGGCAACTTGCTATGCATGTTCCATGTGCAAAGGATGTGATAAAGTCGATGTAGGACAGGTTTTCCACCTACAAAATTACTTAGATTTTGGACCACATTTAGGTTAATTAATTAATTTATGGCATTTATATAAAAACTCGTAGGCCAGTTTGATGATTTGATTGGAATTGGAGGACCACCATTTTCATTATCCTTATTAGCACAATTACCCCTTTCTTATCTAAATTTTGTATCTTGAAATAAATTATCAATAAAATTGCGAATAAATAATATTTTATGTATTAATATTAACATATTATTTTGTGATTAAATGA
This sequence comes from Anacardium occidentale, assembly GCA_026122585.1. Lineage (NCBI taxonomy): Eukaryota > Viridiplantae > Streptophyta > Magnoliopsida > Sapindales > Anacardiaceae > Anacardium > Anacardium occidentale. Next base: position 400,205 of record JAJEJH010000292.1, read on the forward strand.
TTTTAATTAAAAATAAAATAATATAGATAATGATAACATAATTTTATTTGTAACTATCAAAATAATAAAAACTTTGAAATTGACTTAAGGTTAGAGGTTATAAATAGAAGACCGGAGCTTTAGCAAGACTCAAGACCGTGAACGGGCGTGAAGATTCTAGTAGCAGGTTGAAAGGATGGTCAGTTGAAAAGATTAAAATATCTCAAATAACAGACAAGACTATTGACGAAAGAGTCAGAGTCTTAGTCAAGATGAAGGAACTCTAGTCTTTAGCTAAGGCCGGGTGGGTTGGATTGGGTTCTGTCCCTGTTGGGTCTAATGGGTCAAGTGAGAGTGAGACAAAACAAATCCCAAATGGCGTCTGAAACAAACCAACAGAAGACTTGGGCCAAAGACTGGCCTGCGGGCTGTGGTGCATATGTCTATACTGTCTTGTCTTTGAAGATTATGTTTAAGATAAGGGGGCCACCTTCCCCTCCCCCACCTCACCACCACACCAACACCAACCCCCCTCCCTCTTTTTCATATTCAACGTAGAGGCACAGGGGTCCCAAATTAGAGGCAACCCCAAGCCAAGAGATCCCATGAATGGCATGGCGTATTAATTTGGGCAGGAAGAACAGACGCACCCCCAATCAGAATATGCTAATATTCTTTCTTTTGACCTTCCCTAAGATGTTTTAAACCCTTTTTATTATTCAGTTTAAAATTTTTCCATTTTTTCCAGAAGGCATGAATGGTAGGAAAGTAGAATATCCATCAGAGAGATTCGAATCTTTTTGAAAAATGCTAGGAAAGTAGAATTACTAATTTAGCCTTTCATTGACTTTTCTCCCCTTCTTGCGCATGAAAGGGCCAGCAACAGCAAAGCTTGCATAAGATTTGGTTTCTTTAAATTTAAATAAATAATAATAATAATAATATTAGGTGAGCGTGTGAAATGGATATTCTTTCTCGCCTTCAGAATTATTCCATGCGTCATAAATGAGCCTCCCTTTCTTCGGCTCTCCCACCGCAAACCAATTTCAGCTTCGGCTGAACCCACTTGAGTTGACTGGAGGAGAGTAAAAGATGGCGCGCCGACTCGCTACTCCAGCTCAGCTCTCGACTCGAGCAGCTACAATAAATATTTGACACGTGGCATCTCGAAGCGGAGAAAAAGGTCCAATTAAAATATGATATCTAGTCTCTCACAGAGGGAATAAAACCAGAGATATACCCTTAGAAAACAAACGGATATTCCAAAACTAACCCCCCGAATATTCTGCTCTTACCGTTATATCTCCCTCGCTCGCTCGTTCCGATCCTTATTTTCCCTCACTTTTTCTTTTTCCTTGTATTTTCTCTTTACGCAAACATGAAATTTGGTAAGAGCCTCAGCAACCAGATCGAGGAGACCTTACCTGAATGGCGAGACAAGTTCCTTTCCTATAAGGAACTCAAGAAGAGGTTGAAGCTCGTGCAGCCTAAGAACGCTGGCGAGAGGCCTATCAAACGGACCAGATTCGACGAGTCCACGGCCGCCGTAGATGATAATAAGGCGAGTGCTAGTAGTATGTCGCCAGAAGAAATCGACTTCATAAGTTTGTTGGAGGCCGAAATGGAGAAATTCAATACCTTCTTTGTTGAAAAGGAGGAAGAATACATCATCAGATTAAAGGTAAGATTATTCTCTTAGTTCCACGGACGGGAAAATAAAAACAAACTCCGTGATTTTTAATTTCGCTTTCCTAATAACCAAACACGGAATAATTTATTAGACTTTAATTTGATTTGATCAAAACAGAATATTTTTAAGCCACTGAGATCTAGATGTGCGTGAAATGGACCGTTAAGCTGACATCCTCTTGGCGCTTTGCCGTTCATTTCGTAAACTAACTTTGGCTATCTGACAGCTGTCCTATTGCCAACTGTTTCACACTGTAGTTATAATATTATCTTCAGTAGAGGAGTCTCTCACTCAGGAAAGGATAGAATAATTCCATGGCATATTCGGCTTTTTGTGTCAGTGGGCGAGGGGCGTTAACCAATGTGGTTTAAGCCGCTGATGTTGGTGGGGGAATAATTAGCAATTTTCATTACTTAAAATATAACTCCTTATTTAAGATAGATATAAAAAGATGGCTTTCAAGGTATCGAAATTCACGAGTTTGTGTTGATGGGATTGGAACGTAGGAACTACAAGATGGAGTGGCCAAGGCAAAGAATTCCAATGAAGAGATGATAAGAATTCGGAAGGAGATTGTGGATTTCCATGGAGAAATGGTTCTGTTGGAGAATTACAGTGCTCTTAACTACACAGGTACTTTAACTTTCTCGAATTGTTTTCTCTCAAAATGCAATCGTGGTTGTCATGTAACTATCAGGCATATTGATTAATTATTTACAGGGTTGGTAAAGATACTGAAGAAGTACGACAAAAGGACAGGTGCTTTAATTCGCCTACCTTTCATTCAGAGGGTATTGCGGCAGCCCTTCTTCACCACTGACTTGCTTTATAAACTGGTGAAGCAATGTGAGACGATGCTGGATACCCTCTTCCCAACTATAAATGAAAAGCCAGTTTCAAAAGATGGGGAAGACAGTACTGATCCAACAACAAAGGATGTTAACATGCTGAAAATGCCGAAAGAACTTGCAGAGATTGAGTACATGGAGAGTTTGCACATGAAGAGTACTATTTCAGCCTTGCGGGCTTTGAAGGAAATTCGGAGTGGCAGCTCCACCGTTAGCGTTTTTTCGTTGCCCCCATTGCAAATAAGTGGATTGGACGAGACATGGAAGAAAGTCCCTGTTCTCGAACAAGAAGCCAAGTAATTGGGGTTGGACTCAGTCTCAGAGATTGTCTCTTCCGTCATATATGTTTTCTGCTTTGGATACTAACACGGATGTAAAATGATACATTTAGGGGGCAAGAAATTAATATAAAATATAATCTTGATATGTTTTTACCTTTGGGGAGCATGTGTTATATTTCTGAATCCGAAATTTTATCAGAAAATTAAGAGATAATATATCTACGTAATTTAAAGATTATATTTTAGCAAGAACACTCTTCAAATTCAGTGGGCTGAAAACAGTAGTTCTCAAAGAGGACAGACAGACTCCGTATTAATTACAAAAATTTTTAAAAAAATATTATGGAAATGATCTTTTATGCTAGGCTGGTTCAGTCCCAATGACTATTGGAAGCCCATTAGCTTTTGGGCTGGTACTTAACTCGAGATAGGTACCCAGCCCGAGTTTGACGTGAGATTTTAAGTGATGGTAGAGGAGTTCTAGAGTCGGACCATCCCAAAGCCAATATAAAAAAGCTTCAAATGCTACTGAAGTAACCGGAGAATGGCGAAGATCGGTCCATTCCTTTTTCGGGAAAAGAAAAAACCGTCGCCTGAGAGATTCGAACTCTCGCGGGGAAACCCCATGTACTTAGCAGGCACACGCCTTAACCACTCGGCCAAAGCGACTTTGTTGCTTTAAGTTAAGACTACAGTATAATTCAATTAAAAATTAATTGAGTCATGTCATAGTAGTCCGTTCGGTCGTCATTGGAATGCATTTAATTTCATTTCTGTAGTTATCCTAATTAGTACCTTTGGGAATTAAAAAAAAGGTACAGAAATTATACAAGACAGAGCAAATGATAGAAAGTATGCTTGTAATTAAATATAGTTACATAATTTGGATAAAATATATCGTCAATTTCAATTATAATTTTAACACTTTTTGTAAATACATTTAATTCAAATTAATATAATATTTTAAATCAAAATATTTAATTGAATATTAGACTTAATATAATACCATACATAATCAATATCTAAATTATAGTATTAATACTTTTAAACATAATAAATAATCAAATTTCAATTATAATATCTCAAACACAGAACACAACTAATTAATAAATCATGATAGTCAATTTTTTATTTCATTTTATATGAAGCGATTTAACAATAATAGATTATTTATATTTTATTCGAGTTAAATTCAAGTAAGGTAGATACTATCTTCAAGAATAAACATTAATAAAAAAAAAAAAATCTTAACCCTAAATAAAAATAATTATTAAGAAAACACATTATATTTCTAAAATTTTCGTATTGTCTTATATCGTTTGTCGTAATTAAAAATAATTTCAAGTTTTAGTAATTATGCTATAATACATGATTAATTATACTTGTATTTTCAATAAATGTACAAAAATTGAATTTTAGTGCCAAATAACAAAGATAAAAAAATGATTTATTACACCACTATCAATCAAGTTTAATATTTTTTTTACGACAAAAAATGAGAGTTAAAAGCTATGAATGCAATAATATTTTGATATAAATAAGACAAAAAAACCCTTGATTAATAAATTAATGATGAATTAATGACGAGAAATATAAAAAAATTGTAAAAATTATCAACTTTGGAAGAAAAAGCTATATGTTTTAGGTAAAAATATGTCATTTTACTTCTTGTAAAACTATGTGTTCTTATTTATTATCAAAGTAATTTATTTTAAAAATACGATGATGTATAATATAGTCATTTAATATGATAAACATATAAAATTCACATTTTACATATTTTAATTTCAAAGATATGACATAACATGTCTAAAACGGTAAAATATAATAAATATATACAATACGCGAATTTACTAATTATGATTATAGGGAATTATACAAATATAAAGCAAAAAATGGTGTAAAAATATGACAATAAAATTCTAATACGAAAAAAATGTAAAACGTGTATATACAAATTTAATATGAAATATTATTAATAATACATATAAAAAATATATGATAATATTAATTTTAATTTTAACACTATTCATAAAATATATGATTAAAATCAGGATAACATTTTAAATAAAGTATTTAATTAATAATTAAAAATAATATAATACAATACATAATTGGTATTTACATTACATTATCAATACTTTCAAACAAAATACATAGTCAAAATTTAATTATAATTTAAAAAAAAACATAACATAACTAATTAATAAATTATGATAATTATTTTTTTTATTTCATATGAAGAGAATTAATATAATAGTTTGATGTTAGAATAGTCTTTTAAGTTTTTGATCGGGGTTAAAAGAGAAATTTTATATCCAGAAATTAGTCTCAGTGAGTTCTAGGGGTAGAATAATATTTTCAAAGAGACTTTATATGGTTTGTGTTTGACACACGTCCGTGTTTGTGCTTTGTGTGAAGAGCATGACTGTATGCCTTGGTGGTACATGACCGTGTGTCTTCTTTGGGTTGCACAACTATATAAAGAGAAGTTTCATGTTTCAGCCAGCTTACCCATTTTCTCTTCGTCTACCTTCCCAACAAGCCTTTGCCATTTTCAGAAGTAGAAGCCAGCTTTAGCAGCTAATCCAGCAATGATTTATTTAGAGATAAAGAGATAGAAAATCTTAGCAGTTTCAGGTAAGTGTTTCCTTACTTCTTTCCTACTTCTTGGCATGTAAATCCCTAAATGAGTTTATTTAGTGATTTAGCATGATTTTTGAGATGTTGAAATTGTGATAAAGTGTGTGGTTGCTTATTTGTGTGCTAGAATGAGTTTATTTTAGCGACATTTTATGATTGAGAGAGTTTGGTCGAGTTTCTAAGTTTCCCAAGCGTATTACTGTAGACACCCCATTTTGGACCCAACAGGGTCACCCCCGATGATGAAAAACCTGGATGTTGACTTAGAATTTTTGAGATGTTGAGCCGAGGATGGATGAGAAAAAATGTTTATTTTATGTTATTTTTTATAAAGAAGAAAAAAATCATGACCCAAAAAGCCAACCCAAAAAGAGGAGAGAATAAGAAGGCCAGTGTGCAGCCCATTTTGGAATACTGCAGCAGCGGGTAAGCTGGCCCGGTTGGAGGAGAAGGCCCAAAGATGGCCCTGCAGTGAGCGCGTGCATCACACGCGCGATGAAGTGGACAGGCCTGCGCTGATCGCGCGTGTAGCGCACGCGCCCGCTGGGTAATCTACCTGCATTCTGTTTTTTCAGCGCATGCCTCCCTGTCTCTCTCCTGCTGCTGCCAGGCTGCGTGTCGCACGCTGGGTGGCTGGACAGCTGGTGCATTTTTCGTCCAAACTACCTATAAAATGAGAAAGGATCTTCCAGAAAAGGGGAGCTGGAGGGGAGAGCCTAGAGGAGAGAAGGAAAAAAATTTAAGAGGAGAGAAAAATTGGGGAAGGGGAAAATTTCAGAAAAAAATTAAAAAAGTGTTTTAGAAAATGAAAACATTTTGAAAGCCAATTTATGTGGTGAGGGATCATCTTCAGCTCAACATCAAGAGATTTTTAATCGAATTCAGGTTAGTCCCTGAGGGGAATTTTCTATAAACAAAATTTCTATATTATTTCATTTTATATTGTATATATGTTTTATAATTTACATTAATTTTTCTATTTATTCTGTATAAATATATTGATATTTTATATATATATTTTATCTATTTTTATATTCCGTAGTTATATTGTGTATGTATTGTTTATTTTGTATTTTTTTTATATATATTATGTATTTGATTTGATTATTTATATTTGTATTTTTTTTGTGTTGTACTTTTGTTTATTATATATTCTGTATTCTGTATTTTACATCCTGCATGTACATGGGTATATTATAATCTACTGTATATATTTATTTTTGTTATGTATGTATATATCCTATATATTATGCTGTATGTGCTGTGTATTGGTATATGATATATATATAATATACTGTGTGCCTAAATGCGCCGGATGAGACTGGCCGCCCTGATGGCAGCAGGCGGCCATGTTATTCCCCCCTCCCAGGTTCAAGCCACGCTAGACTAAAGCTGCTTTTCATTTTTTTATTTACTCTATTTTATTTTATTTTTTATTATTATTACTGTATATTAATATAATACATATATATTTATTTTGTATATATACTGTATATCACTGTATATATGTAAAGTTATTTTATAGTGTATATATATTTATCATATCATATTATATAATTTTGTGTGGTGTAATATTTTTTATTGTACATATATTTTATGCGGTTCATAATGGTGGTTTTAGCTTAAATAAATATGCATATGTAAGGAAGTTTATGTATTTTTTTTGGTTGGTAGTTTGCTGAAATAATGTTCATACATGAGTTAATTAAAAATTTGTATCATCATATTATATTTCTATATAGCATTCAATTACATGTGGCATGTCAAGATTTTTGTTTTGTAAATAAATGTTTCTGTATATATATTATATGTATTGTGTAATTATAAAATAGTGTATATTATATACTCTGAATGTTGGCATTATTGTATATTTTTATATATGTATAAACTGTATATTTTGTATTTGTTTGGGAAAAATGGTGTATTTGTGTGCATTATATATTTTATCATTGTATTTAAATTAAATATACGAATGCGGCTGTTGCCTTGGTGGTGAAAGGCGGAAGGTGTTTAGTTTGTTGGATGCTTGGGTTCGAGTTGCGGCTAGGGGGAATTTGGTTAGTTTATTTACTGTGCATGTGTGTATATTGGGTTTCCTGTTTGGGCTGCATGCTGCTTATTCTCTTGGGCGGGCTGGCTGGGCTGCATTTTATTTATTAGATAGGCTACTGTACATGTGTGTATCTATTATTGGGCCTCCTGGTCGGGCTGCATGCTGTCAATTTCCACTGATTGGGCTGCACTTTGGTTATTCTTATTAAGTGGGCTGCATCCTATATATTTCCTTACTTGGGCTGATTCATTTATTTAATATATTTGTTTATTTTATTGGATTAATTAACAAAATTGTTTTTGCAGGATTTATTTATTTATTAGGCCTGTTTAGGGTTAGAAGAAATGTATAGGGGTGTATGAAAAACAGTTGTAATTTTTAATTTTCGATTTATGTTGGTTTGATTTTATATTGTATAATTGACCTAATTTGTTTTGCAGGGTTTATTCATTAGGCTTGTTTAGGGTTAGAGAAAATGTATAGGGGTGTATGAAAAGGGTTGTAATTTTTAATTATATTCTTTTTCATATTTCATTATTTTCGTGGATGAATGTATATGAATGATTATTAAAATGCGTCGTGTGGTAATACGGAACTTAATTAAACTTGGTAACGCGTTTAACGAACGAACCACAATAGTGGAGGCCGGCTTTCATGCCGGGCGGCGTGGGTGCCTAACACCTTCCCATTGCCGTACCTGACTCTCCGAACCCGACCCATTGGGCAGGTGAGGGGTAGTTGGGTCCTTCGCAAGGGATCCAAAAATTGCCCATCCTCACCGATGTGTATTTTCCCGGGGTTACTCCCGGGTGGCGACTCCATAGACTCCGTAGCGGGCCAAAAACCCGTTATGCGCTCCTCTTGACCACGTCTAGGGTGGTTAAACAAGAGTGGTAAGTCTGTCCTCGCTCGGCGCGGCAAAAACCGGCGCCACAATTACTATTGAAGTATGGTAGACACATGCCCGCGTACTCGTGGGTGCATGCCTGTGTAGTCCCATTTCAGCGATAACACACTCATGCATGGTTGTTGTGCACACTTGGACAAGCCTGAACACACGCCCGTGTGCTTGCTCTCAATTCCACACGCCCGTGTATGGGCAACATATGAGTGTTGTGTGTGCTATTGCATGCCCGTGTATGTGGGACATGATCGTGTGTTTCCTTCCACATGCCTGTGTAATAGGCTTTTTTAGCAGAATTATTTCTAGAAGCTAGCACGCCTTATCACATGCCTTGCACACGGTCCCATGTATTTTCCTACACGTCCGTGTGTCTTCTTGCACACGCCCATGCACTTAGTAAAAGCAACATAACAGTGTAAATAAAAGCAGAAAACATAAAAAAAAAGAAAGAAAAGAGAAAAGATAAGATATTTTTCTAGAATCACACTTCAATTTCACAACAGTACAAGAACACTCATCAATAGACTAAAATAGAGTAATCTAGTGATAGGTTAAGATTAGAAAATAGAAATAAAGACAGAAATAGAAATAGTATGGGTGTAAACAGAAACAGAATAGAAACAAGAAAACAGAAACAAAATTGGTAGAAGTATAATAGATCACGAAACATAGTAATAAGTTACAGAAACAACATAACAATAAGAATACACAGAACTAAAACTTCAATAAGAAACATATAATAGAACTGTAATAGCTGATTCAGTAAGATAAACTGTAATCAAAGAAAGAGAAGAGAATTAATAAGATAACATACATGAATAACATGATTCAGCATAACATGCTAAACAGTGTTTTCAGCAAAAGAGATCAAATAATCTACTTGTATCAGTTTTCAGTATTAAGGCCCGATATCTAGATTAGTTAGTAAGGGTGAATACGAGGGAGCATATGTGGATTTCAACTTTCTGACTTCGATCAGATTGATTAGATTTCAGCTTACTAGTCCAAAGACTAGTATAGTAGAATATTTTAGCTTACTGACACTTTGCTAGTATGATTCAGCCCACATGGTCAGGATGTAAAATTCCTGTATTCATCAATCTAATCAACATAACAGATATCTTCAGAGACATAGAGATTTTAGAAACAGTTTTATTCAACTTTTCAGTATTTTAGATTTTCAGATCCTAATAACAGTTTTAGTAAAAGATTTCAGTAAACAAACCTAAAGGCAAATAACATGATTTCAGCATACCATGATATATATCACATGACATGAAAAAGTGTACAAATAGTAAAACCAGGAACATGTAAGAAAAGAAATAAAAGAAATAAAAGAAATAAAAAAAATATTAAGTTGTACAATATACGTTAGAAGTAAAGAAATAAAAGAGTACAACTAATTCTAAGAAAACTCAAGAGTATTCTAGGTTTTAGAAATTAATAAGAAAAGCAAGAAGAATAATACATGTTAAAAGAGGATCAGAAGAAGCTATTAGACTATCAGGCTATCAGGAACTTAGTTAAGTTCATCTAGATGATAGCTAGTTAGCAACAACTTAGTCTAGAGTCTACCCGAGGGTAAAGGTAGGAGATGCTTACTGAGTGACTTATCACTCATCCCCTTCAGTTTCATTTCTTGCAGGTTTGTATTTTGGGGAGCTGAGTTTGAAGCACGAGATGACTGAAGTGTGAGATATAGCTTAAGCGGGTTTTCACCCAAGTTTTCAGTTTACATATATATATATATATGTATATATGATTAGTTTTCAGCAGATAGCATGTTTGTTGCTCGTATGCTTTGTATTGCTCATACATACGGGATATACATTATCTTCTATGTTTTCAGATATTATTATTATATAGTAAATATGAGTTTTCTTTCAGGATACTATACAGTGGATTTTAGTTTTCCATCACAGATTTCTAATCCAGCTTTTGCATGTTTTCAATAAGTAGCCAGTGTAAAACCTATTGCTATATATTAAAGATATATTTTGGTTACAAAAAAAAAAAAAAATTTAGTTTATAGTAATATATAGCAGCGGACACTACAATTAATAATAATAAATTATTTATATCTCATTTTATACTTTATAGTTAAGCCAACCATTAATAAATTAAAAAATAAAAATGATGAAGTAATAGTAAATAATAAAAATAAAAAATGTGGAATATAAATCATAAAAGATTTTCAATTTTGAAAACAAAAATTATTATTTTTACGTAAAACCATGTTATCTCGTGTACTATAAATAAAGGGCCAAAAGACTTATTTCAACCCATAGTTTGAGGTGACGACTAAATGCCATCCCCAAGTTTTCAAAAACTTATTCCTCCACCCTCTAACCAGATTTAATATTAAATATATTAGTGAACAGTAACAATTCAGAGGTATTTTTGTTATTTTAAAATTAAAATTTTATAAAATAATAAAATAAATTTTATATAAATATAAAATATTAAAAAATTTTAAATATTTTTTAAAAATATTTATATTAAAAAATTATTTTATAATTTTAAATTTTTAAAAGAGTATTTAATCATTTTAGTTTAAAAATTATAAAATATACTTTCAAGGGTGGGAGATTGAGTTGTTGAAAATTTGGGGATGATATTTTATCCCCGTCTCAAACTATGAGTGAAAACAAGTCTAATAAATAACGTTCTATCTTTTATCAAAAAAAAAAAAATTAATGAAAAAAGAAATAAATAATCCACGTAAAATGGTCCAATACTATACAACATTTACAACATTCCGCCCACGTCTCAATCTCAGTCTCCATGTCCACGACGGCACACCCGACAACAATAAAACGTCGTCGTTTAATTGATTTAATTATTGATATTTCCTTAGCTTTGGCTTCAAGAGTAGTAGTTGAAGTTGAACCGCCGTGACAAAGCCGCTTGCTATTTTTTGTTGTCCTCGTCACTTCTTAGCTTTCGTGCACTCTTTCTTCCCCAACCAAACTAATTAGTTTTCAACGTTTTGATGTTGTCTCTTACCTCAATCTCTCAGTCCCAATCTTTTTTAATCAGACCTCACCGCACGATCTTTAACACCAAATCGGTACGTGGGATTTTTGGTTCCAGCTTCCACCCATTTCAGTTTCAGTCTTACAAAACTAGAAGAATGCCCCAGAGGAACGTGGTCGGTGTAGTTTCCGCCATAACTGTTGAGAAGGCCAGAAAGCGTTACCCAGGAGAGGCAAAGGGGTTTGTAGAGGAGATGAGGTTTGTGGCAATGAAATTGCATACGAGAGAGCAGGCTAAGGAAGGAGAGAAGGAGGTCAAGGAGCCTGAGGAGCGTCATGTGACTAAATGGGAGCCTTCAGTTGATGGGTACCTCAGGTTTCTTGTTGATAGCAAGTTTGTTTATGATACTCTTGAAGGGATCGTTCAAGAAGCCTGCTTTCCGAGTTGTGAGTTTTTTTTTTTAAAATGGTTTTGCATATGGTTGGGTTGGTTTATGATACTCTTGAATGGATCATTTAAGGTAGTGTTACTGTCACCAACTTTTTGTTAAGGTTGTTTTATCATTAGGAATTTCGGAACGTGTTTAAGGGAATTTAGCAAGAATAGGGTTAATTTAGTTTTGCTTTTATGTGGGATCGGATATTTGCTTGATATTAGATTGTGTACTTTTGGTTTTAAAGTAAGAAGCGGACTTTCATGTTCTAGTGCATTGTAGACCCTTCTACAGACATAGTCAATGCCCTTTCCTTAACCCCCACTACTTGAGAAAACGGACAGTTACAGGATGATTTTTAATTCTAACATTCCTTTTTCCCTTTGCTTGAATTATCCTTCTTGGATGCATTTCTGTATCTCCTATCAGTTTTATAATTCACCAAGGCCCTATTTTCACTGTCTACTTTGTAGTAGGTTAAATTCGAATGGGTGTACTGAATTTTTTATTGACCTCAATGTGGATTGAGGACAGCAGAGAAGTAGTGATATTAAACAAATGTGATCGACAACGAAGAAAATTTATTTTTAATGCTATTTTTTCTAGTGGTTCAGTTCTTGAACTGAAATAGAGTTTGATCTGTAACTGCTAGATCTTGGTGGAATATATTTTAGTGTAACATGTGCAGCGTAAAATTTTATTATGCCTTCTAATTAGTATTTGCTTTCTGCCTCTCCTCCTTGGTAAAGAGAAGAGAGGTAGATTGGGGGTGTTGAGCACGTTGACTGTTGAGACTGGTTACTTCTTTGTGTCATATTTCATACCTAACCTAATTTATTATTTGCTGCTTTACTATAATATAGATGCTGAATTCAGAAACACTGGATTGGAAAGGTCTGAAAAATTGGCTAAAGATTTGGAGTGGTTCCAAGAGCAGGGTTATACCATTCCAGAGCCTTCTTCTGTTGGTATTACCTATTACAAGTATCTTAAGGAATTGTCGGAGAAGGATCCTCAAGCTTTTATTTGCCACTTCTACAATATATATTTTGCTCACTCAGCTGGAGGTCGAATGATTGGGAAGAAGGTATAAGCTTAAAAATGTGTCTTTTCTATTATTAATGTAGAATAAGAAACTAAACCATGGATTTTCCAAAGTATTGAGATTCTCGTTCCTTATCTACACCTAGTTGATATGTGTCTCACGTGAGAATAGTTTTGCTTACACATGGTAAACAGACACATTCTGTGTTAGACATGACACCTTGAACCTTCCTTCTCTACGTTCTCTGAGCTCAAATTGTATAATTTTATCGATTCCTTGGGATGCTGCTCGGTTAGGTATCATCTTTTTTTATCTTTGTTGACGAGCAGCTTCTGTTATTCCTTTTCTTTCTATACTAGGTTGCCGAGAAGATACTTGATAACAAGGAATTGGAGTTCTACAAGTGGGATGGTGAACTTTCCCAACTTCTGCAGAATGTAAGAGACAAGCTGAATAAAGTTTCTAGCGTAAGTTTCCATTCTACTGCAAATTCTGCCATCATCCTTTTCCTTTGATTGGAAATTCGATTGTCAGCCGTAAATTAAGATCTCAGTTGTATAATTTTCCGTATTAGTTGTTAAGTTTGATGAAACAGAATGATGGATTTTATTGTTTATCAACATAGTGAATTTAATACTTTTATTATATGTGGGATTACTCAGAGCTGGACCAGAGAGGAGAAGAACCATTGTCTGGATGAAACGGAAAAATCGTTCAAACATTCAGGGGAGATCCTTCGTCTAATATTATCATGATATGGATGAATGCTTTGCAGTCTTTGCGACCTTGTGTAAAGAATGGCGCAAGCCATAACATTGCTGTTGATATCAAAATCATTTTATCTTTTCTTGTAACTTCATAAAAACATTTAATTGCTACAGTTGTGCATAATCTGAACTCTTATTCAAAATATAATCCAACCTATGAACTTTGGTTTAACCATTTCTATCTGGGTATAATGCTTTCATAGCCTTTTGTGCCCTTGATTGATACTCTGGCCATTGCATATATTAAAATGTCATTCTGTGTTTGGTTGATCTATGCAAAGGCCGTGCAACATGACACTATAATATTTTTGTTTGGTAGAGGTCACTCTCTTTGGCCTTCCAACATTCTTATAAGCAGGGGTCAGATAATTCTGGGTTCGATGGTTTGTGGAGGTGTTGTTCTGTAGTGACTTTTGAAGTTCAAATCAAGATTTCTGAACTTTGCTCCGTCATACTGTTGAAGCAGTTGTATGATGACTAATAGCAACTTCCTTGGGTGGTTGGTCGCGTTTCTCATATGGAAAAGAATCAGTGTGCTGCAAAATATATAAGTTATATTTCAATGATCACTTCCATGGATCTGGTTGACACACAACCCTATACAAATTTAGACTCTTGGGTCTTTATTGCATGTTTCATTCTGATCTATTTTTGCAAATTAAGGAAGAGTGATATTT